>CAEFZY010042325.1:0-27442 GCA_903066815.1 Brachyrhaphis roseni
CAAAACCTGAAGCTCAGTGCTGCCATCTGCTGTTAGTTCCGATGCAGTGTTGCATCATGTTGTCTGCTCTGAATAAAACACAGCGACCCTCGTGGACAATATAGGAACTGCAGATTTTCAATTAAACGAAGTGCGTGTTTTTTTCCAATAATCATTGTTGTATAATGATAATGCATTTAGCCCCCGGGCCGGACTAAATCGTTCGGCGGGCCGGTTCCGGCCGGCGGGCCGTACGTTTGACACCCCTGCTGTACAGTAACTGATTAAAACGGAGGAATGCGCCACACTCAAATATTCTCCAGAGTTTAGAGGCCGTGTCCATTTCTGAATTAGTTTGCGTCCGTCTGAATGTGTGCCAGTGAGACTCAAACCGCGATTAGTCGGTTCTCGTTTCCCAGTAATGACAGAAATGAAGGGCCGGCGGATGGCTGAGCAGATCCAGAGGTCGATGAGACCTGAGTGCGTCGCGGCGTCTCAAGCACGTCCCACTACATGTGCAGGTCTGAGAATAACGAGGATTCATCAGAACGACGAGCGCTCACACATCCGCAGCTGCACACACTTTCATCTTCCTTCTTATCGCACATAAAACGCCACGGAGGGGTTTGATCTAATGGCCACACTTTCAGTTTTCAACATTTTTTCAGCACATGAAGAAATTAGCTGGATGAACTCGAGCAATTTGAGTGGGTGGGAATAGAAATGTGACTCTTTGCAGGCAGATATTTTAATCACTAACAAGCTCAGGGTGGAGGTGTGGAGATGCATATCAGGCCTTTATGTGCGTCTATTTGCTATCACCTTTGATTCATCTGATTTAGTCAGGAATAGATACTAGCAGTGATAAGAGCAGCAGAGAGGAGAGGAAATGAAGCAAAGAGTTGATGTGGACAAAATGGGAAAAGTGCCTTGGAGAAAATAGTAATAATAGTGAGAACAAAGGTGGGGAGGAAATGAGAAACGGTTCGACGAGCCCTTTGGGCTGCAGAGGCCAGAGAGGAGCGATAACGTTCTGCAGCGAAGGAGAAAAACGGACGACGTCCCAGGAAGGTTTGGTTTTACTTCTGGGTCAGATTCACATTAATGAAGACAATAAAAGTGGCTTAATGTTAATCAATCATGATGGAGTGCAAGGGATTTTTTGTTGCTTAGTGAAAATCCAAATAGTCCTGCGCCATATTAGAAAATATTGCAATAAAGATAACTGTAGCCAGGGCCGGATTTAGCAGAATATGGGTCCAGATATTTGAGTTGTTTCAGTAAATAAAAGTCCAATAATATTTTTAATAAAACACCACATGTGAAATTAGTCGTTCATTTTAATATGAGCAATGAAAGATATTTGTGTGGCGTCTGCGTCGCTTTGGGGTCGTTGTCTGTTCTCACAGGCGTCTGAGACATGCACAACCAATCAGAGCTCAGTTTATCTCTTTTTTCACAGATTGTCTAATATGTAGGTAAGTTGTATTTTTATTAAAGTTACATACTGCAGCTTTAAATAATCCTTCTAGCCTGAACATGTCCGTGACGATTCAGCCAAATTTGCAGTACTGTAATTCCACCACACTTAGTGCTATCTGAAAAATTTCAATGGTTTCTGAAAGGGGAGACGTTGCACTTTCCAACCAATATCAGGTTATTACGGTAATTTCACCGTAGCAGGAAGTGAAATTAATCTGAGGGGTGATAAATTACAAAAATAACTTGCATTGAAAGTTCCAGTTGTTATGGACAAATGAGCAAATATATATATTTAGTCACAGGGCATTTGAAAAGCTGCATACGATTAAAATAAGCAAAAATATCCAGGTAGAGATTTGAAACTTAGGTCTCAGATACAGAACTTCATAATCTACATGAGCAGCAATTATTCAGATCGGCATCTTGTATGAGCTGCTCATGCATGAACATGTGAAGTTGAAGGTGTTTATCTCTCACACATTCATCCGGTCATAATCTCTGGCCCAAAGTCGTGCTTGCTCCTTTTGCATCGCTACGGCAACAGATTTAATACAGCAGAGCCCAGGTGGCTCCCCTGATGAGCAGCAAACAAAACCAGACCTGGACCTTGGGCCCCCTGCTGCGCTGCTCTAACACGGTCTGGCAGTTTAATGCTGTGGCTCTGAATAATCCACATAATCTAATGTATGCAATCTCATAATGCACGTTACACATAGAACGTTACGCAACCCAACAATCAGCATAATCTGATGTGTTTCGCTCACCCTGACAAACTCCCGACGCGCAGACCTCCCCAAGTCATTTTGCAGATGTTCATATTCAGTGTCTGCCAGCATGCATTTGTTTGTCTTAACGCCGTGTGTGTGTGTGCGTGTGTGTGTGATGCTGAGCGGTAGTGGCAGCGCAGAGCTCAGACTTTTCCATCCCTTAGTAATGTCGCACACAGAGGGGAAAGAAAAGAGCCTGAGGAAGCTTCCTGCTACACAAACACACACACACACACACACACACACACACACACACACACACACACACACACACTCCTCATTGCTTATCATGCAGAAATAAACAAACATGAAGACTGAAAGTGACTGTTTAAAATCAGCCATTGTTTCTGAGCTGCTTAAATTAAACTGATTAATCAGTTGAGAAGTCGTTTGCTGAAGTTGGAGCTGGTTGCAGGTTTCTTTCTGGATTCTCAGACTCTGTATCTGGGTCACTCCGGATCGACTCAGAGGGTAAGTAGAAAAGATTGGCAGCATGAATTTGTGTTGCAGTTTCTGACATTTCTCCAATGCAGTGATTCCACACTCACTCCCTGCTGTCACACACAGAAAGGCATTTTTAAAGTGTGCTTATGGGATTAACAGGTAGTGGAAAATATGAGTACAGGATAGTAAGCCGGGGCGTTTTTGATTAAAAGTTTATTCTTTGCAGCAGTATTTTAAAATCCTATTCTTTTCCAGACTTTGATTTGCAGAGTTTTCATTTTTAAAAGATAAATGTAAAGTAAAGAACAGATATTTCCACAGTGGGTTTAGGAAGCCATATGGATGGATGGGATGTTTAGACAGAACTGGGAATCACATTTTTCCAGACTTATGCAGACCTGGAAAACGTTTAAATCATTCGTTTCCCAACTGAGCCTGAAATATGGACTCTGTTTCCCATGATGCAACTTGTTTTGGTAAGGAAGTCAAATCCAATTTAACCAACATTTACACAGAACTACTGTGTAAATACTGCCCCTTAAAATGTTATTTAAATATGTCCAAAAAGGCTTAAATGTGATATTTTAACTAAGGAAGTAACATTAGATGACTAATTCTAATCTTTCTTAAAATAATTAGTCATGGAGTACCTCAAGAGCCTGTGTTTGGACCTTTTCTTTTCACTTATTATATATTAATTTTCATCTTTCTGCCTCCTCTCCCCACGTTGCCTCTATCTGAAGGTAGAAAACCGTTCTTCAAGGGTTTTGTGTTACCCACAGGCAATTTTTTTATAGGGCAAAAATTGGAAATATAATTGTTTTACGTTCAGAAATAAACTAGATCACATTAGGAAAAAAACTTGACCTACTTAGCTGGATTTAATTGACTTGTATCTAAGCCAAATGTTGATTGGACGTGTAGTTTATCTGTGCAGCACCCTGGGCAAACTTTTGTTCTAAATAGCCACTTCATTGAAAAATTTTAATCCACCTAAAAGAGGACTTTACAAGCTCGGCATTGTCTTGGACCTTTTGTCCAGTTAGTTGAGAAAAACCCGTCTGCTTTGAAATAATGCCAACAAGTGAAAAGAGAGTCAGAGCTTCGCCAACAAGCCGGACAGTTGGATTCCAGAGCAGATGGAGAACGCAACTGATCCGTTTGTGTGCAGGGAGTGGGAGAGACGGAGCTGTGGTAAATATGATGGAGTTTAATGGGAACCTCTTTCATTAACTCAGTGCTTTGCTGTATAATAAAACCTCACCAGACACGACTGGGATTTTACTGCCAACAGGAGAAAACATCCATCTCTTACTGCAGAACCAGTTCTGATTTCCTGTCCTCACTGACGGGTTTGTACTACAAACCTTGTAGGTTTGAAACTAGTCCCACTCAAATCTTAATTAAATTCAGATCTGAATTGTTTTCATTTTGGTTTGCATGGGGAAATTTTAATGCCATAATCCAAGAGCACACATTTTCAGTCTGAAAGCAGGATTTCATGTCTTTTGCTCTAAAAACTTTTAATGCTTTTGCTGATGTTTTTATTTTGAAAGCAGGATTTCATGTCTTCTCAAAACTTCTAACGCTTATACTCAAAACTTCTCCTCATGCTCATACTTAGCCTCTGTTCGGACTCCCTGCTCTCTTACGAAACATTTTATGCGTGCTTCTGGAACAAAAATACACTGTCTCCTAGCAACCTCTCAACCAATAGAATGAAAGTGTTCTACTGGATGCGTTTGTTTCCTTTTAGTGGGTGTGTCTGTGAGGCTACTATCAATTGTAGCAACCTGCGCTGCCCTCTGGATGTATGGAGAAACAATCACCTCAGCTTTCTGTTACACTAAATATCCACCAGCAGTGCTACTGATGGCTAACAGCTACTGATGGCTAACAGCTACTGATGGCTGACAGCTACTGATGGCTAACAGCTACAGATGGCTAACAGCTACAGATGGCTAACAGCTACTGATGGCTAACAGCTACTGATGGCTAACAGCTACAGATGGCTAACAGCTACAGATGGCTAACAGCTAATGATGGCTAACAGCTAATGATATTAGGCACGAGTTTGTTCACCCAACAAACTTCCTATTTCAAAAATATTGCAGCTCTGTCCTTCTATTCTATTGTTCAGCTGCAGTTATTTTTCTGCATTAATAGCAAAATGATCAGACGATGAGGTAACAATATATTGCGGTAATTATTACATTTAATATGCTCTTATTTATTACGTAATTATCTGTTGCTACACACGGTAAGTCCCCTAGTTGGTTGCAAATGTGTGTTTTGAAACAACTTTACAATAATGGGAGGTTCTGCCCTGGAGGCCAAACTATTACTGCTTCTGTTTATCCTGTGTGTGTTTTTATTTTTATTATTTTAAGAAAGTCAGAAATCTGTCATTTCCTCTGGTGTCTCATCAGTTGTTTGCTCTTTATAACTTCAGCAACAGGTTGGGGAGGGAATTGATAATATCAATTCATTAGGGCTGAAATGATTAATCAAATTAAGGGTGATTAATCGATTCCTAAAATAATCGTCAACTAATTTAGTAATTGATTGTTAACTGAAGTATACAGACAAGTCAGTTGCTGAAAGAAAAACGCACTCAGAGCTTTAATTAAGCCAGAACTCTACAATAATGTATAAATAATCTGTTTTAAAGATAAAAAAAAAAGAGTTCTTTGTCTGTATTTATGTTCTGCAGATGCATCCTTTGCTACAAATGATCACATTTTCACTAAAGGAAAGCTGTTGTTGAATTCTAGGCAATAAAATGTTTATTTTGTAATTTAAAAAAGGAATGATTTGGTTATTTGCATTTCCTTAATGGGTTTATTATGCTGTATAAAAAAAGCTTAAATAGTTGAATGAAAAATCTGCAGAATGTGACTTTTTTTAATCTGATTAATCGTTAGAATAATTAATAGAATAACCAACCAAATACTGAAATAATCGTTAGTTGCTGCTCCACTTTACTTCTGCTTATGCATTTCCAGATTCTAAGTAAAAGCAGGTTTTTCCATATGAATACCTGGAGAGAAGAGAAACATCCTCAATTATAAACTCCTAATCTGGAATTATGAATCTGGAAAGGTATGCAACCGTAAATATAAAAATGTGTAGGAATCCAGTTTTAATCTGTGGGAATAATATGATGAAAAATGCAAAAAGCATTTTCAAAAACCAGCAGAACATGCATTTGCTTATGATCTTCCTCCATTTTTTAAAATCTAGTCAAGAAGAAGAAAAATGTAAATCACAGAAACATGCAATCCAGACATGTAAAACCGTTTTTCAATCACACATGCAGTCAGGCAGCAACCAGGATGGACAGACTTTGTTCTTCTATCAGATTATGTAAATCAGATTCTAGTTTATGATGCCGTGACAGATTACATACAAATGAAGTGAGGAAGAAACACAAGGAAACAGAGATTTTTCCTGGATTTGGATTATGATAAAAGGTGGAGCAGGAAGTTGTGGAGGATTTTGGTGAAAAGGGGACGAAGCGGTGACAGGCGGGAGGTGAGGAAGAGGAGGAGGAAGGTAGTAAACAACCAGAGAGTGGACAGGCGAGGAGACAGAGCGGAGTAATGGCCGACCTGGAAAACAAAACTGATAGAGCGAGGATGACAGAGAGACGGGGAGAGAAGTGTGGATTTGGAGGGACAGAGGCAGCAAATAAAGGCAGACGGCGCAGATGAGAAGAACGAAAGAACAAAAAAAGGAGTTTTATTTTATTTCATGATGATAAACCAGACAGAAACTCTACAGGAATCAATCCTCTCTCTAAGCGCCAAGCCGCAGCGCAGCTCTGAAGGTTACCTGGATGGATTATGACTGAGATTAGACGCTGCTGTTCCCAGGATGAACAGGAGAAATTACCAATATTCTGATTATGTAAGAAACAGATTAAATTACAGCAAGAGAAGAAGAGATGAAAGAGAGAGAGCAGAGATGCACCATAATCCATCCATCTGATCATCCATCTGATCATCCATCTGATCATCCATCTGATCATCCATCTGATTATCCATCCGATCATCCATCCATCCATCAATTTAACATCCATCCATCTGATCATCCATCCATCATCTGCCTTAAATTCATCATGAAGTTTCATATTTGGACATTAAAACACCTCAGTAATAAAACCCGGTAAACTCTGGCAGCTTCACCTGACCGTCTCTGCTGTCCAGAAGAGGTTCTGATGAAACCATCCAACCCCAGACACTCGTTTTTCTGCTCATCCAAAGTTCATGCTGAGCAACAATTACAGCCAGAAGTATAGAAAAGAGGTTGGAGCACGACGACGGGGCGGATGGAGTGAGTCGAACAAGCAGACTGGAGGGTTAAATTACAGACTGACAGGGTGGAGGCAGAGAGAAATAACAGGGCCTCGAATGGGAGGAGAGGACGAGAGTCAAACCATAAACCTGCTGCTGAAATTAAAAGCGTCTCATCTGCTTAACAACCGTTTGATTTGGGCTGTTCTTCCTTTAAAAGCAGCGGCTGTCTTCACATGAAGCCCGTTGGCGCGTGTCCAATCCCTAAAGCCCCGACCCGTTCCCAGGAGAAGCCATAACCGTTAATAAAACAGAATCTACAGCCACCATTCTCTCTCCAAGCGCGGCTTTTCCAGAGCTCTCAACGCTGAAATAAAATAAAAAAACCACTGAGGAGACTAAAATGGAAGAGGCATTCGGTCTACTTTATTTTGGATTCTCTAGAAGGCATTCAGTAGCAAACTGCATCAAGGCCTTAATTTGAGTCAGAGAGATGAGACTGAGAGATGAGGACTAATTAGATTTTAAATTTCCTGCAAAATGCGGCTCACGCATTGATGCCGTCACCAATCTGCCCCCTGGTGTTGGACTCACTTTGGTTGCTCCAGGGTCTCTAAAGGTCACTGAATTCTTCATTTTCACAGTCGGCTGCGTAAGTTATTGTTCACTTTTTTCTTTCCTGCAACTTGCTTCCCATTAACGGTTTCAAAAGAGCAGATTGCACCGAATCTGGCTCGAGAGACGTTGAGAAAGGAAACGGCAACAGGGTGGTGTTTTGATTTTTTTTTTCTTCCTTTTTGCATCTTTATGTTGCTGCAATGAATCAAAGCTTCAGAGAGATGTAATTTAAGGCAGAAACAACAATTTCCAACAACAAATATGACATCTCCAGTACAGCATGCTCTGAATCGATGCATTCACATCACACACTCACACTGCTGTCTGTGGAAGTGTGTGTCATGCGTTCGGCTCCACTCCACAATGTTGTTTTCTATTCTTAGCAGCAGAAAGGAGAGCCTTTCTGCATATCAATGACCCCGCTCATCTTTAAACATCATCTGGTGGGATGGCAGTGATGTGTGGAAATTCATTCATCTGCCTTCAGTTGTTCTGATATCGTTTGTAATGGTCTGAATGTGTGCAGATTTATTTATTTTTTTTAGATTTCCTGTCAGTGTGTGCAAGCTGAGTGTGGGTATTTCAATTAAAGACCTTTAAATATTGATGCTAAACTTTCAGGATGCATGCGTTAGCCTGGTCAGGGAGTCAAATCACGGGCATTTTGGTTTCTGCATCACTGGGGACTCTAATGCTGAAAATAAATCTCCTCCTGCTGTGTTTCCTCAACCAAAAAGTCCAACCATTTTCTGTGTTTCGTGAAGACTTTGATGGGGTTATAACCTTTTAACTTTCTAGATTTTTTGCTGAATTTTCATGCTACTACTAGTACTTCTCAACAAATTCAAGCTTATTGGCCAAGATCAGCCTCATTGGTGCATCGCTATGGATTGTATTTACACACCTGTTTGCTCTAAACTGGCAAACTTCTGCTTTCTTATGGGTGATTGCACTTGCTGATTATCAGTTAATCAGGCAGCAGCTTTCCCTGTAAATTCAACGAAACAAACAACTTTATACATTTTTTCCCCATAGTTGGACAATAATTTGCAGTAGTTCCTGCCCCTGGTTGTTTCTCAGGGTGTGTTCACGTCTGACATTCCAGTAGACTTGGTTGCAACATTTGTTCCATTTTTAGCTGCTGTGGTTCGTTTTCACACTGCACTGTGTCAAACAAGCCAAACTAATTGAATAACATGTTCCCCTCCTCTCCTGTGGTGGCGCTGCACCAAGAACCATTGAAGGAAATGACATGAAAACATCCAAAAAAGATACTGAGCGCAACTGCCTTCTTCATGAAATGCAAACAAAACTGGAGTGGTGTCAGATTTTAGTGGTTGTAGGATTTCTCTTTCTCTTTGGTAAAGAACCACAAGCCATTTCTCCTGGTAAAGCTAGACTCGTGCGTTTGTTTTTTCCCAGAATGCCCTGTGCTGTAGTCTGCTTCCTGCTTCTGGAGCATTCATATATGCATTCAAACATTGCTAGACTTCACTTCAACTGAACATTCACGCCAGCACTATTTAGTCCACTTCAATCAAACACTAGTTTGTTTGTCTAGAAAGTCCGCTTCATTTGGGGAGGCAGGAATTGAACTCTGATGTGGACCAAGCTAACAGTGGTCCGCCTAAAAACCGCAGTCTTGGTTCGGTTCAAGTGAACTCTGGTGTGGTTCAATGCATGTGAATGTCAAATGGACCAGAGACCGCTTCAAAAGCAGGAAGCTGACAACAGAGCAAGGTATTCTGGGTAAATGTGAACAAAACAAAGCTGCGAATCTAACACTAGCAGGAGAAATGGCTCATGGTTTTTTACCAAAGACAAAAGAGAAATTTTACAACTGCAAAAATATGACGCCACTCCATTTTTGTTTGCATTTCATGAAGGAGGAAGTTGTGGATTTTGTGTAGTTTCCTTCAGTGGTTCTTGGTACAGCGCCACCACAGGTGGGGAGGGGAACAGGTTAATCAATTAATTTGGTTTGTTTGACACAGTTTGCTGAAAATGGCACAAATGTTGCAACTTTGGTTCCCAATCAAACCGAATCTACTGGACGATCAGGTGCTAGTTTTAAAGGATTTGAACTTTAGATAACATCAGGACTTGTAATCAGACTGTTGAGTGTGAATCACAGAACAACTAGAAACCATTTAATAACAAAATGTACCGATTTGAGTTTCCGTTTTGTTACTGCACTGATCCGTTTCTTTGCTAGATGGAAGATAACCCTCACGGTGAGGCTCTTTAAGCCTCTGATGCCCACAGATAAAAACCGCCTGTTTTCACATGCATATCCCCACAGTGATCATTAAACTTTCATCTCTCTCTTAAAGCTTTCTTATAGACCACCCAACCTTTAAATGCAGTGCGTGTCTGGAAAGTGTCTTCATTTAAAATGTACAAAATCCCCTCAGTGTCTGCCATTAAGTGAGGATAACTTAAAGAGACATTTCCAAATGACTAAAGTGTGTTATCACGGCTGCAGGTTGATGAAGTACAGCTTTAGGATACACACAACTTCATCTAGTAAGAGATCATGCATCCATGTAGTATGAAATTGTTTCTGTTGTGTCTTTAATACCATATTACTGGCCAATAATTAGCATTTGTTATGCTAAAGGTAACAAGAGTTCATGCTTTCGAGTCTTAAATCCTAAACTTTATCAGTTCAGGCATTTGATATATTCTGATGTGAAGTTAGAAATTAGAAATAACTCATAAAATATGCTCATAAAAGCCTGATAAAGCAGTGGAAAGTGTTGAAGACGCTTACAGACTTTGGTCAATATATTGTTCCTTCTTCCACTCTTAAATAAAGCCACATTCCCTGGAAAAAAAATCAATTATTACTCTCTCTGCACTGAAGCCATCTATAAATTTGAGGAGTGCTAACCTTTAAGCACCTTTATATCTCTCACGGGGCCGAGCAGGTCGGCTCAGCCACATGAAACATTTCATTCCTCTCCTTTTCTTGTCGCTCCTCAAGCATCACCTCAGTGCTACATCCATCCAATTTGTTGCCAAACAGAGCGATTTCTGGGACTTGGAAGGATGAAGCAGCTCATGATGAACCAGTTTGAAGCACTCAGTGTAATATTCAGCAGTTTGTTTAGTTCCTGCTCTGCAGAAATTATAATTAGCTGATTCTCAGGCATTAAATTATTGTAGCACTGCTAATAAAAACTTATGAGAAGAATTTCCAAATTCCAGACTCAAATTTCCTGAGTTCAGTCAATGTTCAAAAACTGGATGGATGGCTGGATGGACGGACAGATGTTCAATAGGTGGATGTTCAATGGATGGATGTATTGAAGCAGATCCAACACAGCTGTGAAGATCTAAACCCGAGCAGGCCTCCAGTCTTTGAGGACTGGAGCTTAACACCCATGGTCTAGTCAAAGCCCATCATGGTAGAAATGCAGCAGAAATAAACACCTGCGTTCATCATGAATGCCCACTAATCCTAATGTTTTGATAGTTTGCGGTAGATTTCCCAACAAAGAGTGTAAACTTTCCTCAGAGTTTGAAATATTTCACATGGAAAAAGAAGTCGGACCGACCCAACCTCACAACCCGGTTCCCTATCGACGTCGTCTTCTGTTTGCTCTTACATATTTGCATTTCTTATTATCTCATGGCTTCTTCCCTCCATGCTTCTTCGTTTTCTCCCAATTCCTCGTCTTCATTTTACACGCAAGCCTATTTGGCATAACAATTTACAACACAATCACATCTCCACAGCTAACCATTCCCCCAACACTGCAAGCATTTACCACACACACACACACACACACACACACACACCCCGTCACACAGAGGAGAGAGGAGGATTACAGCCAGGTATTTCCTGTCGCTTTCAGCAGACGCAGCCCTCAGTAACTAGTAACAAGCAACGGCTGGAGCCAGCGAAACACATAACCAGATTATCCAGGACCAGAATAGCGGGTCGGGTTGTGGGTTACCACCTTCTGCAGCAGGGAAGCCGGCGTGTTGTTGGAGGACTTAATGGATTAGCCGCGGATACAGTTGCAAGGCAAAGAGAGTGGAAACAAGCAGGGAAGGCAGAAGACAGTGTTGTGTTTATTTTTGGCACAATAACAGAGGAAGACAGAGACTCTGGGTGTCGATTGTACAGGAAGAGGCAGAGGGGCAACTGTGAGAGTTAGGATGAATATTAAAGGTGACCTATTGTGCTTCCCTGAACAGGTTAGGATAGATCTATTAGCGATACTAAACATGGCCAGAGCATTTTTTGCACAAAATTCTTCTTAGATAATGAGATTTAGAGTTTCTTTTTAAGTGAGCTGTTTTAGAGCCTCTTTCCACTTTAAAACCAAATAATCTGCTGCTGGCCACGCCCCCAACTCAACGTTTACACTCACACATGAAAATATCTACAAACAGATAGGCAATTATTTAACCGTACACCTTTGAAAAGCAGAAGTGGAGCCTACTGCACAGCCAACAAAAATGCAGCAAGTAGTTTCTGGGTGGTAAGTCAATAGCAAAACATTTGTCTTTTCTAGCAGCCGTTGTACACCACATACAGCGGTAAAACCAGCTGAACAAATGTGCTGGAACGCCACTGCGGTTGCTAGGTAACGGCGTAGGGCCCGACTATTGTGACTCAACAATCAGGAGGTTCTTGAAACACCAAAAAAACATTAACTTATTTCCAAAATATGACTGGGTGTTTTTTCTTTTTAGTGCTTGGGCTGTTTTTAGAAGCAGTAGAAATCCAAATGAAAAAAATAAGATCATGAGAAATTAGATTTTTTTTTTAAACAGGTGCCATTTAATGATGATGTTTCCAGCAACACAATCACATCCCCACAGCTAACCACAGCTCCACATGGATGTATGGATAAATACATGAGGTTTTTACTCAGTGATTCTGCACCCAGGACTAATGCCAATAAAATTTATTTGAACTCACTCCGTTCAGCCTCCTCTAAAACCCTGCAGGTGTTGCCCACATTCACAACTGTGGTCGGTAAAATCCCGATCAGAACAACAGCAGGCTCGGCAGAACCAAAGCTGTGGAAAACAAAGCTTATCGCAGTTGATGGAGGCTGCTATTATTTTAAATATGCATATTCATCCGTAGCCCACATTCGCCAAGACAGATTGGGTCCCTGAATTATTAAATTAGTGACATATTTTTTGGGGGTTAATAATTGATAATAGCTGGAGAAAGTTCCTGTAATCATCATCACGCATAAACTGACATCATCCAAATTTTTATTATCATCTCATCTTGGCTGAACAATCACTCGTGATTCATCACCATAACGTGGCCATGTGTTCTCAAAATGTGTCCAAATTCTCAGTTTCTGCCATTAAAATCACCATAAACATGAACACATCCAACGAGGCGTGGGCCGGCGTCAAATAAACCTGAGTGAAAACTCTGAATAGCTTTGTGTTTGTCATGACAGGAAATATTTAAAAACGCATAAATGTGCTGTTCTTGAAAGCAAGAGACCCTCTTTCTCTCTACTCTGCTTGACTCGACTCGGTTTGCAGGGATTTCAATTAAGCCTGTAAGATAATTATGCCAGTTTCTTTGACCCGATTTCCCCTTTTCAACAATCTTAAAGATTCTCCGATTATCATGATAATCTTAATAGATATTCTTGCCATTCATGTATAACTGGGTCTGAATTAGTAGTTGTATATTTACACAAAATGTGTTCTTTAATGCATTTGTCTGTTTATACCTGATTATTCCTGTGTTCCCCTGTTATAAAGGGTTTGGTCCTCCTGCTCTGCCTCACTTTCTTCTTCTATGTTCAGGGTCCTCCAGGACTATTATAAATATTAGGTTGTTCATTTCCTCTTCCCTTTTATTTATTTTCTTCAAATGTTTATTTTTCCTTCCTGTATTAATGATAGGCGTTGGAATATTTTCACTTGAGTTGTTATTACACCTTTACAACATAAGATGATCCTAAATGCTTGGTTTTGTTATGACCACGATGTGCAATGCATGCTAACACTATTATTTTGCATAGATTGGACTGGAGAACTGAAGCACATGCTAACATCTCCTGGTTGTCAGGGTAAATAAACAGAGACCGCCTCCGAATCCAGACTTGGTGTCGTGGTTTGTCTGATCACACGACACAGAAGTCCACCGGTCACACAGGTGGGGTAAGGAACTGCTCTCGTCTAAAATCTGGAGTATCCAACATGTTGGATTGTCTTGGTGAGACATCGCAGCATGTTGAATGTGACAGGTAGCCAATCAGAAAGCAAGGTAGCGGAAACGCAGCTTCCTCGCTGTTTTCTGTGTTTTGGGAAAACAAAACAGAAAGTCTGGTGAACGTTGGCGATCTCTTCATATCGCCTTTTCTCTGTTAAACTCCACAAACTTTCGCCAATACGTCTTCCTTGTCGGCCATGTTTGTTTACTCAGAACTGATGTTTTCCCGTCTGACATCTGAATGTTTGTGAGTTAAACATATAGATGTGTGGTGTGCTGAACACCAAACCTGCCAAAGATCTGCTTTATTGTCATGTGTCGTCTGTCAGGTACTGAAAACCAATTTTAAAATCTTGTCGTGTGAAAATTTACTGGTACTAACTCCTTTATTTGCATGTACTTCAGCAAACCGAATCGAGGTGAAAATGCAACATAACAAAACTCTCTGATTGGTCAGATGTTGAGTGAATCTGGTACAAGAATCAAACCCGCCATTTTAAGAAAACCACCAGCAGTAACCTGGAAACAATAGATCAATGAGAAGGTGGAGACATTTTCAGGCTTTGTGATAAAATACAGACGGAGCTGTAGACAGTAATTTACCACTGAGGTGGTTCTCTATGGTAATCTAAATGACTCAAATCATAAAAATTGGAGTAGAGATGAATCAAGTGGAGCGAACTAATGGAAAAGATGACCAGCAGGGCAGTAATAGGTGGAGGAGGGGCAAAAGAAAGCTGTGCCTGTAAGCTGTAACTCCATGCCTCGATACTGGTACCTGCCTCATGCCTACAGGACTTTGCAAACGTTTTCCTAACTCTTAACTTTTTCACATTTTATTTGGGTTTTTTTTTTTGGTGGTAGAACAACACACAGTAATATACGATGTCAAAGTTTCAGCCTTTTGAAGAAATAACATCCAAAATGTTTGGCTGTCATTTGTGTCCACCCCCTTTTCCCTGATGCCCCTAAATGAAATCCACTGCCACTGATCGCATTCAGAGTTTTCCTGATTATCCTCAGGTTTGTTGGAGAATATCAGTGAGCAAACAACTTCATGAAGACCAGAGAGAAGCGCAGACAAGTCAGAGAGACAGTTAAAACAGAGTTAGGGTATAAAACAAGTTTCCAAGCTTTGAACATCTCAGAGTTCTGTTCAATTAACACTGGGCTTTTTGCTATGCAGACCTGCAAACCGACCAGTTTATGGCTATTAACCTAAACTACACCCTGGATCAGGAGAGCATTGATCAAAGAAGCAGCCAAGACCAACTAAACACTCAAACAGTGCAGTAAAACACGGTGGTGGCACCATCATGCTGTGGGGATTTTCTTGAGCAGGAAATCATACTTTATGATGATTGAAAAACATTAGATTTACAAAGAAGTGTAATAAAAATTTCTGATTTTTTTTGGGGGGGGGATTTTTGACCACAGAGAACCACACTGTGAAAAACACTGGTCTAGTCAAAGTCCAGAGCTAAATCTATTGTAAGACTTGAAAATTGATGCTCACAAACACTTTCTTTCCAACATTACTGACATTTTGCTGTTTCATAAAGAAGAATGGACAAAAATCTCCAGACATACAGAAGTAAAGTTATATCAGGATATTTTGAGGCAACATTGTGATAATAAAAGTGTTGATAATTACTTCTTTTTTATGTAACTCTATGGCTGTGGATGCATGATACTGTGTTAGCTTCACAAACACAAACAATTCCCATTTGTAATGCACTTCTTTACCAGACACAGAAAAAATGTGATCTATGTCACTAAACTGCACACAGTAGCTGCATTTAATCTTATTTTTCCTATTTGTTGATACACTTTTATTAACAAACAGTGAAGAAAACCAGTAAAAATAAAATCTAGGGATTTCCAATCATTAATTGGAATTTATTGTGAGAATGATTAATCAAAATCTTAAGAAATGTATCATGATAAATGATACGATAAATATCCACCACTAGTTGAAGACGAGCAGACACTACTAAGATTTTTATGTATGAAAAGGAAAAGGAGCAAAGAGAAACCTTGATGATTTCCTTTCACTTCATAATTTTACTTTGTGTTGCTCTGTCATCTCAATAAACCATATTGACGTCACAAAATGTGAACATAGCCCAGGGAATGTGAATAGCTTTGCCTCGCATTGTTTATAAAATCATTAAAGAATATTTAAATATATAAAACCCAACTAAGCAGCCTGGGTTCATGGTTCCTCAGCTCCCCGCTGCTGACCCCAGCCATCCCTCCGTGAAATGCTCGGTCCTTGTTCACTCGTGCTGTGCGGGATCAACAGAAAAATCGCCTTACGCACGATTGCGTTGTCTCCAAAAGCAACGCGCACCGGTTAATTGGAGCCATAATGAAGGCGTTTCCGCGGACCGGGCAGGGCTCTCTCTCTCTGCGGCGCCGCATGCACACCTGAGGGCAGCGCTGCCCTCACTCAGGCAGTTCCCTCTTACGTTACGCTCTTCTTCCTTATTTACGCATCCGCACACCGTCAAGTGGCCAACATTCATTTAACAGCATAGAAAAAGAGAAACATGCGCGGGGGGGGGGTTTTTTCATTTTTTTTTGCGCTTGCTCACCGGTTCTGTGCAGTAGAATGAGTCCAGGTCGGGTTCCGTTCATTGATTCACCGAGAGGTTCCTCTGTGTGTGTTCATCCTCTCCTTCATTCAGCAGCTGAATAAACATCTCTCCTCCTCTGAAGCCGCGGCGCAGCTCAAACGCCCTCCTCTCTCTCTCTCTCTCTCTCTCTCTCTCTCTCTCTCTCTGTCTGTCTATCTGTCTGTCTGTCTGTCTGTCTGTCTGTCTGCAGAACAACAAGGCGACTGATGGTGAAAAATAGAGAAGACGTAGCTGATGCGACCAGGCTTGAGGCTAATCAGGGTTTTCTCTGTGTGCAGCAGAGAAACAAAGTGAAACTGGAGAATCTGAGACTTTCAGCAGGGATGCAGAACTTACCTGTGTTTATGAGCAAACAGCAGCTTCCTCAGCAGGTTACATTTACAGCCTCTGAATCCTTCTGCTGCTACTGAAACCCACTTAAAATTACAAAACATATTTGTAATGTACAAATAAAAAACATTTTTAATGTTATATTATTGTAGAATATATTTGTAGGAATTTCATTTCAAGTAATCTAAAGTCACAAATATATAATTTCATATTTTAATGTAATATCAATATATTTTATTTAACATACTTAACATATTATATATATAATATTAATGTAAATTAAATTATAGTATTATGTAATACTGAAAAAATATTGGGTTTGAAAATATTCTATATTCTGTAAATATTTTTATAATTTGTAACTCACTGCATGAGCAATCTGAAATCACTGTTAACAAATAAATTATATATACATTTCACATTATATAAAAGTATATTAAAAATGTACGTACAATTTAGTTTTTAAGTAAAGATGTTTATTAACCTGATAACTTTTTTTTTCTTTTAATACATAATGTAGCCCATGTTCTATTTTTTTCTTATAATTACTTCTCATAATATTACTATAGTACTAGAAATATGCATTACATTTAAAACTAAAATATTCCTAAAATATTCTATTCTTTTTTATTCTTCCTTTGAGCAATTTAAAACTGCATTATAATACAATCAGCTTTCATAAACGTGTACAGTGTCCCTATGAATGTTTAATGTATATATTTTTTCTTTTTATACTATCAGTGCATATTATAGTCCATCTAATTCATATTTTTTTAAGAACAATATTATTATTTTCTTTATCTTTTTTTAAAAGTTCACCGAAAAAAAACAAACAAAAAAACAGTTTTGACTTCTGGAGCTGCAGCGCCCCTAGTGGTGGATTTGTGTCATAGCTAATTGAATGTACAGTAACGGCCGCAAACAGGATTTTTCACAAGTTGAGTTAGCAGGAAAAATGCTGTCAGTGCCGCTGGTAAGGAGTCAACCAAATGTAAGCTTTACAATGAGAGATGCCAGCATGTCATTAGTTATTAGCACAGTGAAAAGCTTTGTGTGCAACAAATGAGTTTCACCTCTTCTGCTTACAAAGGATCCTGGACGTTAAGTCGCAAAACAAACACATTTAACAAACTGATTAACAAACTTATTCCCCGTGAAAGGATGAGTAACTCCTAATTTAAAACACCAATCTGGATGTAATTAATGTCTATAATGTGTCTCAGTATTACAAGCAAGTATTAATGACTTTATTTCAAGAAGGTACTTGAAAATGTTATTTGTACTTTAAATATTAATGTTTAAAATCTTTTCTTTTTGAGGAGTTTATGTGCAACAATTCAAACTTTTTTGTAAGACATAAAACTTTATATGACCTTTATATGACCTATTATTTTTGCTTCCTTGGACAGGTTAGAATTGGCCTATAGGCTATACAAAATACATTTATGAAATTTTTTGCACAAAGTCATTCTTAGACAATGAGATTTCAGTGTGCTCAGGTCTATTTTGAGTTTCTGTCACAATGAGCTGCTTTAGGGCGTCTCGTCACTAATATTTGTCTTTTCCAGCAGCCATTGTACAATGCATACAGCAGTCAAACCAGCTGACCAAATGTGCTGGAACTCACATTGCTAGGTAACGAGTCGTGCCAGTTGATCGTGACTTGACTTAATTTCCAGATACCAAAAAACTAAGTCATAGCTAAAAACAGCTGGATCGTGTTTTTTTAAGAGCTTGGGCTTTTTTTCTTTCTTTCTTTTTTAACCAATTGAGACACAAATCGAGGCACAAAACGGTGAAAGTCTGAAAGACAACAAGATGCCAGAAAAACGAGCAATTTTAGGCTGCAACAATCACAAAAAAAAACATTGTAAGATCCCGGAGGGGCTGAGCTGTGTGATGTGGATTTATATCTCCTGAAAGGTCTAAGAGTTCTGTTATGATGTTCACCAACAACCCTCCAGGTAAGTATCAGAAGATTAATGAAAGAATGGACAGAAGCATCGTCATTATGATTCACCGGCGCTCTCTGCGACATGTTTTTGTGGTACAAAGATATAAAACCCTTAGCATGTAAATCAAACGATGTCTTTTTAATCGATAAGTGCTTTTCTTCTTCAGGAGAGCAGATGTTGGAGAATCTCCAGCCAGATGAGATGGATGAGGAGGAGAGCGGATGAGCCGGAGCTGAGGGCTATAAGTGCTGGTAGGATGTAGAAATGGGGTGAGAGGTGAAGGCGAAGACCGCTGGAATCTGTGAGTAATGAGCGTTTGGACAGGCGCAGTTTTACATTATTTTTCACCACAGTTCATCAGAGCTCTGCCTCAGCATGAAGAGTGGCCTTTTAAACTGCAGGCTAATTCACACAGCGAGGGAACGTCACAAAGCCCACACTCTCAAACACACACACACACACACACACAGAGTTCCTGACTCTATATGCTGAGAGAACACAGATCCACACACACATCCATGTTGAGTGCTTTCCTGAACGTACAGATGCATGTCTGGATTTTATCCACAGACTGGATGTGAGGCAGTTCATTTAATGTTAAACACCTTTACTAATGAGGAGCATTGGGAATATTCTCTCTGATCAATTTAAAAATCAGAAACAAAGGCTATGTTCACACAGCAGGCAACTCAACCCAAACCCGATTCTTTTTGGACCCATATCCAACTTTTTCTACGGCAGATTGACCCAATTCTTTTCACCGCTCCCAAAAAGTCTGATTTGTGCCAAGTCCATATGGGGTACTAAATCGTTTCCGTATCATATAGTTTTAAAAGTCAGAAAGGTCATTTCTAAGTTTACCCAACTTTTATGTAACTGACGCAAAACCTGTGTCGTAATGCTGCATGAGAAGAACCTGGAGGTTTCAGTGGCTGAAAATGATGATTATGAAAGAAATCTTTTCCACTTTATCATAAAAAGTGATAAACTTTTTATGATAAAGTTTATCGCTTTATCATAAAGTGATAAATTTCTTATGATAAAGTTTATCACTTTATGCTTATGTCTTTTGTGCTTTGTTGAAAATCACTGGATTCCTTTTTACAGTGTTGCACAAGCCACATTTTAGTCTTTGGATGAACATCCAGACTTATCCGGTTTAAACTGGTTTTTCTTTTCGTGCAGTTTTATTGTTGCATTACTGCCCCCCTGTTAATTAATATACTAGGATTAATTAATTAAACGCAATAAACACATTTTTTATGTGTTAACTTGAAGTGAAATATTAACATAAGGTGAACAACAGCCATGTTTCACTTTTTTGAGGGCATCTGACCTCTGAATATTTTGTGTTTTCAACACATTTTGCTGCAAAGCCAGAAATTTATAACATTAATCAGCATTCCTACAGCTTTCTTGGATCTCCTTTCTTCACTTCTGTGCATGCTAAACTAGTCTTATCAGGTATTACTGACTGTAATTTGGGATCAAAAGTGTTCAGCTGTGTCAGGACAGGGTGCATTTCTTTTTTTAAATGTAAGAATCAACTGACCATCTTGTGCCTTCGATTAATCAGGAACGTTTCATCAGACAGAGAAAGAAAAAAATGTATAAAATATAACAAAAATCCACATGCTGCCATTTTTCTTCTCAACAAGACAGATCAGATGAAACCTAACAGATGTAATCCCAATTAATCTTCTCCCATTACCTCACAGTGAGCGTCTGCAAACAGCATAACGATGTCCGGGGAGGAAGCTCATTTTTATACTGTGGTGGCAATGAGACAATAAGCGGCGCCTTCTGCCTCACTATGCCTGAAAATGATGAGTCTGAAACAGTGTGGAGGAATATTTGAAGTGGAGTTAACAGCTCCAGCCTGGAGGATAATTACTGCTTTCCATTAAATATTAATCATGTTTTTATGGCGCATCTTCAGACTGTAAAACACTGGTTACAGTTCAGCATTGGCAGAAATTGTGAGAGATTGAGAACATTTATGAGAATAATTGCTTTAGTTAAAGCTCTTTTGTGTTTGAGCTTTAATGACCAGTTAAATCTGGTGCCATGGAGGTCAAAGTGTGGATTCCTAGTAGCTTTTTAAGCTCTAAAGTAGCACTGCTGGTGAACAAAAAACATCTAAAACAAGAAAGGAAACAAGGAGGGATAAGAATAGCAAAGGCAGTGCAGAAAACCAACTCTAATCTAGTGGTGAATGACTCACAACTGGATGGTCTGTTTAATGATACATTTGGCTCTGATGGGAAGAAACAAAAACCATTATCAACAACTTCCTAAAGTTACATCATTGGGAGCTATTTTGGTCTCAGGATTGTTTGTGAATTTGGGCCCAAACTTGTGGAAAGTTCTCCTTTAGATATCTTGGTGGATTTCTCTAGATCTTCCTGTGATGTCACACCAGGAAGCTGAGTGTTTGAGATGCTGCCTTCACCCTCCTCGTTTATAAATGTCACTACTTAAGAAGAAAAAATGAAAAATACATTTTAAATAAGTCAAATTTGTGTTCAGGTTTAGTTTTTTCGTGTAGGTGGACAATAAAACAATTTTAAATGTATTTTTCAAATGAAAAGCGAGTGAATTATACTCATCGGTCTGTCATCGGTAAAGAACATCACTGCACTAAATATTGATTGAAACGGAGGTGATAATTGGATACAAACATGTTTTTGGAAAATTTGGGATCCTAACACTACTGGATTATTAGTCAATTTGACATGGGAACTTTATTGCTGCACCACAGAAATGAACACAACAGAAATGTTAAAATATGTCCACAGACCTCCAAATAACCCAAATGCCTTCAAATCAGTACGGCAGGCAGTTTTAGCATTAAATTGGTTTTGTCACATTCTCTCAATAAGAATAATGTGTGCAACATTTTATTAATAAATTCATAAAACCTTTTTTGGATGAGAAATGTTAACGGAAATTAACTGATGATGTCACGAAAATGTAATCAATTTAGTCAGATTATTGGATTTCTCTAAATCAAATTAGAGGATGTCTAATGCACATGGTGTAATGTAACATTGAGAACTTTTTTTTGTCATTTTTGGATTCAGGGGTGCTTTATCAGCGGTGATTTAATGCTCCACTTTCATAAGTGGAGCATTAAAGCTTCTGACATGATTCTCAACTTGGCAAAACTTTATTAGAAATTGCTTTGGGTTTATTTAAACTATAATGAACATGTAGAAAAGACAAAAAGGATAAACGTGAAGGAGAAAATTCGGGGGAAATGTTTAAAAGGAAAGGAGACAGAAGTAAAAGAGAGAAATAAGCACAGAGAGAAAACAACTCAACACCCTGGATGTTTGCCTCTGAACCTGCAGCAAGAGAAATACAAAGATACGCCATCAACAAACAACATGTGCATATAAAATAACATAAGTTATAACATCATTGGAAAATACACAGTATTTGGTAATACAAGATGTTTTAAAGCCATGATGTCATCATTTGGGCTTTCCCAAACTGATTAAACTTCTGTGTACAAACTTCTGAATTTGAAAAAGTCTCATTATTCCATTTAGGAAACGGAAGTAATTTTGGAAATCCTAACAGCTAAAAAAGGGAAATGTTTAGTCTCATTTAATGTCACAAAGCCAGAAAAAAATGAAATGTTTTCCTTCAGAGTGATTGTAGACGTTAGGTTTCATCCCAACCTTCATCTGCAGAAGAAAGCCGGTGGACTTTTCAGACAAAATTGCTCAACTCTGGACAAATGACCTTCTGACCTCATGAGTTCCCATGAAAAACAAGTTTCCCAAACAGAAACTGTCACCAGTGAACTTTCACTTCCGACATTTCCATCATTTTCACTTCAATAATTCAGAGAGACAACAAACCATACCAGTAATGAACCCAGACTGGTGGGCGTCTAAATGGTTTTACTGGTGAAATGTGTGGAATTACCTTTGACGATTAAGGACAAATGAAGTCCCGTTTTATTGTTCCCTTGCTTAGCTGAGGCTAAAGCAGCGAATCCACGGCAGCTGTGTAATATTTCCATTCTGTTTTATCTGCGACCTCGTGTCTCTGTGCTGGCTCTTGATTATTCATGAAGCTGCCTCCCACTCGTCGTGCCGCTGAAGTTGTTTCACATGAGGAGCAGTGAAACAGAACTAACTCGCTGTCAGCAGATCAGTCCTGCTGATTTAAAAACAACAAGAGAAGACGAGACTTTCCAACCTGTGCGGTTAAGATAGCTTTATGGCCTAAACAAAACATGTTCATTACATTTTATTACATAAAATCATTCTTAGATAATGAGGTTGTAGCTTAGGGCCTCTTGTCAGCTGATGCTGGCCACGTCCCCAACATTCGTACGTGAAAACAGTTGCAAACAAATTATACACCATACAACTCTGAAAAGCAGAAGTAGAGCCTCCTGCACATCCAACAAGAACCCATCAAGTGGTTTCTGGATGGTAAGTCAACAACAGAACTCTTGTCTTTGCCAGCAGCCGTTTTATCAGTAGAACCAGCTGACCGAACGTGTTGGAGCTCAGCTTGGGTTGCCAGGTAACGGGTGCAATGCCACTGGGGTTGCTAGGTAACGGCACAGTGCCTGTCTATGTTACATTCTGGAGGTTTTTGAAACGGCTCATTTTTGTTTTTTGTTTTCCAGAAAACTAGCTTGATGTATTTTTTAAGTGTTTGGACTGTTTTCAGAAGCAGTTGAGACGGAAGTACGAAAATGTGCAAAGTGTGAATTTTGCACAATATGTCCCCTTTAAAGCAACCAAGCAAGTCTTGTAAAGCACACTGAAACGACTCTTTTCGCTCTATTTATCTACTGCTACTCAAAGAAGCGGTCGTTGTCGGATCGAAATAAAAGCTGATTGGAGAGTGGCTAAGAAGTTCTGGGCCATTTGTGCACAAATGCTTGCTTAGCATAGCATTGGTGACATGACGCTGATGCAAAATGTTAAAACAGAGAACCTCAGTTTGGATATTTAGTTATTAATCTCTGCTGATGATTAATTAGATGACAGAACACAAGCATATAGCGCTTTTATGTATTTTCACTCCAGTAAATATCATTTAGAAACAAAGAAAAGCACTCTGGAGGTGTGTCGTTAACACAACCAGGACGTTAACGGTTCTTTTCTCAACACGTCTGGGTTTATTTTGCACCTCAGTGCTTTGACACAGTTGCACAATTTCAGAATTAGCACCAGAAAAGGGGAAATGGAAGCAAGTAAGAATGGCGTTTACAATGCCTCCATTTACACTTGCAGACAAAAACAGCAGCATATTGTGGGAAAGCTGGTTAGAGCGAAACACAATGTGATTAAGCAGAATGACACATATAGGCAGCCTCACAGTGGACTGCAAAACTATTCACTCCTCTTGAACAAGTTCACATTTTGTTACCCAAAAACTTCCAACTATTTTAGAGCAACATGCATCTGTGCATAATTAAGTTTACATCTGAAGTACGTAAGTTATGAATACTTTTGAAAACAACTGTGTTCTTGCTTGCAACATCCAGGGCAGCTGCAGAGTTCAACCATTTGACCTCATTCAAACAAGTTTTGCTTGACGATAAATTATTCCAGAAGTTATTGCAATAATTATTCTGTTTTGAGACTATTTTCAAGTGGTGTTTTTATAATAGTGAAGTAATGCAAGTTTATCCTTCCAAAGATCAATAAACTTTAATTTCTTATGAACATTTAACTCTGAAGCTGGAAGACATTTTTAATATACAAAATAAATAAACAAAACAAGTAATAAAATGGATGATGAAAACAAAATTATCCTGCAAATAAAGGGCTGTTTGAAATCAGTGAACCGGCTGCATCCTTTTGGTAGACAGAGAGAGAAATGAGAGAAACACAATACCATGTCATCTGTCTGATCTTTATCTAGTAATTTCCCTCTTCTTATTGTCAGCATGACTTTGGTGGATATTTTTTTGATGTTTGTGATCCCACATTAAAAAACAAACCACTAACTAACTCAATATGCATAACTGCAAAAGCTGTTTTCTGTTTTCATGCTTTTGTACTATAAAACAATGCATTAACTCTTGTTCTACTCATTTAAACCTTTACAGAAACCACTCCAGCACCTATCTGCATGCAGTCGGCTGTTTGTCCCACCCACACATCCACACGGTTCAATACGAGCTGCGCTGCAAAGGAACACGGTCTTAAGGTGCAATTCATCACTTGGGTCTCCTCTTTAGTTTGCAGCCTGGAGCAGTTCTGACCTTTCACTAAGATGCATGCCTCTACTCTGAAACCACCATACGCTAAAACATACAGCGTGTTTACAGCAGAGGAACAATGGACGCATCCTCGCATCTGATGTTAACAGGAATCTTTGACCTTTGTGTTTGAAACGCTAAGTGCCTTCAGTTTTGCAGAAGATTTCAGCTGACAAAACATTTCGCTTTTTGCAAAGCGGAAGCCAGGCCAGAAATATGTGCATTCAGTTTTTAGCTGAACAACAGAATCAACTAAAGTGAATGGAAAAATACATTACATAGTTGGCAATTGAGTCCCATCTTTCTTCTCCTAATGGCAGTTATCTATCACGCCATTTCTTTGATTATTTTATGCAGATTTCTGTTACGCTGAAGCCATTCTTGCTCGTCCCATTTCTGTTTTGCCGAGTTGCAGTTCTCGAAGCCAGCAGTCAGACACGGTTCCCATCTGCCTTCAGTTGTTTGATAACGTAATCAAGCTTCAAACCTCGACAGGCTTTTACTGCTCGTTTCAAAGTTTATAAAAAAGCATAAGCGCAATCAGCAAAGTGGGAAACATTGACACTGAAACAGATTAAGAACCTTATGAGGGGAAGTTTTCTTAAAGGGGAAGTATTATGTGTTTTCCAGGCACAATTTATAGCACAATAAAATAACTATACTTCCTTCAGGATGTTAAATAAATGCTACATATATGAAAAATAGGAACTGCTATATCATGATATATTTTTCAGCAAATATTTTAATAAAATATTCCCCTGTCTTTAAACTCCTGAGAGAGCAAGAAACCATGTTTAGTTTAGCTTTATTTATTTTTCCCTGCAGAATTAAATTGGAGGGTTGTTGTTACCATCTTTGTTTGTTTCTGTTTCTTTTTACTTACCTGAAGAATGAGTAAATAAGCCTTAGTTTAAGCAATAATAATAAATGGAATCCTTCATTAAATATAAGTTATTTGATTGATTGAATGGATCTTATATACATAATCTTGACATTTATTGGGACAGGTGAGGAATTCGTCCTGTAACATGTAAAGTATCTGCTACACATGAAGAGCATCTTGTTTCCACCATCAGAGAGAGCAATCTCTTGATGAACTAGTTCAGACAGCAACCCAGATACGACAAGGAAGGAAAAGGAGCCAAAGAGAGAAACGAACAAAGAGAGACAAAACATTAAAAGGTTGATGGGTGAGAATGACGGGCAGAAATGATTGATGGCGGATGGAGAGAAGTCAGACGGGTTGGAAGGGAAGGAACAGGAACATGACAGACAGAGAGGAAAATGTAGAGTTTGTGAATTAATTCAACGACGATGGGCAGAAATAAATGGATCTACTAATGCAGAAAGCTTGTTCTCTCATTGGGCTGAAAATGTAGGGATTTTTTACACAATATAGACTTTGTGTCATCGCTGTCAAAATGAAGCTGAATCTTTGAGGAGGATGGATAACCCAGTTTTTAAAGAGACGAGAGGAAAACCGTGAAGTGTTGCTTGACCTAATAACAATTTTAGATACGAATTAACATAATTAAAAATATATGGTACTTCAGTTGATAAGGCAACTCAGTTATATTTATATTTATATCATATTCATTAAATGAAGTTAGCGAAAAAGAAACAAGGAAATAGATTTAAGTGATTTTTTTGTACTGGCGCTCTAGTCGCACAACTTAAAGAAAATAAATGTTTCCGTCTGTAAACATGATTACAAACATGTATGAACATCATGTGGTTTACATGTCAGACATGGAGACCCAGACCAACCGCCCTGAACCAATTATAGGAGGGGGAGGAGAGAGGGAGCAGGGGGCAGGAGGGGGCCAGGGGCGTTTCAGGCTTTCAGGATGGGACGGGGTCATGGGGGTCAAATTAGTTCAGGAAGGAGTTAATAAAGACCTGGAAACTTTGATTGTTTCCTTTGTTGTTGAAAATTAAAAATGATTAACAACAGTTAGATCCATCCATCCATCCATCATCCATCCAACCAACCAACCATTCATCCAACCAACCATCCATCATCCATCCAACCAACCAACCATCATCCATCCAACCATCCATCCATCCATCCATCCATCCATCCAACCAACCAACCATCCATCCATCCAACCATCCATCCATCCATCCATCCATCCATCCATCCATCCAACCATCCATCATCCATCCAACCAACCAACCAACCATCCATCCAACCAACCATCCATCATCCATCCAACCATCCATCCATCCATCCATCCAACCAACCAACCAACCATCCATCCAACCATCCATCATCCAACCAACCAACCAACCATTCATCCAACCAACCATCCATCATCCATCCAACCAACCAACCATCATCCATCCAACCATCCATCCATCCATCCATCCATCCATCCAACCAACCAACCATCCATCCATCCAACCATCCATCCATCCATCCATCCATCCATCCATCCATCCAACCATCCATCATCCATCCAACCAACCAACCAACCATCCATCCAACCA
>CAEFZY010042327.1:0-53382 GCA_903066815.1 Brachyrhaphis roseni
TATATATATATATATATATATATATATATATATATCATATCTCCAAAGTGTCAGTGTTGTAATGTTTGATGGTCAGTGAAAAGGGAAACCTACCTCTGGATAAACACCTATAAGAGAGTCAGCCTTGGTGTAGAACTCCTCCTTCAGAGAAATGACAATAGCTTGGAAGTTTTGTACTGACTGGTCTTTGATGTAATTGGCCACCTTGAGAAGAAAGAATAGATATATTTTGTTTTTTAACTCACAAACATCACTGATGAAAAGTCAGTGACACTGAAATCTGAACGCACTTTGCCAATATTAGTGTTGTCCAGAGCGGCATCAATCTCATCCAGGACGAAGAACGGTGCCGGTTTGTAGCTGCAAGGACGCAGAAGAGATGTTAAAGACGTGGACAGAAATCTACTTTCATCCAGGTCGTAAAAATATTTAAATATCATAAATACACCAAGCAGGATTCACTATGCTCATTGTTTAATAAAGATTAAAACATCCCCTTTGTTGCTTTTTTGTCAGACCTGTGGATAGCAAAAAGCAGAGCCAGGGCAGCAACAGTCTTCTCTCCTCCAGACAGGTTATCCATGGGTCTGAACCTTTTCCCTGGCGCCACACAGTTATAATTGATACCATCCAGATACGGTTCCTCTGGGTTTTCTGGGCCCAGAAAAGCCTGCAAAACACCAAGAGTGATTCAGATCTCAGACTAACTTAGTAACCAGCCAAAATAAATTTGTTTTGTGCAGCACAATGAGTGGCATTAATATTGTTTTCCTATTAAGAAAGATAATCAACCAGCAGGAAGTTAAGAGCTGGGTTGTCTCCTACTCTACAACAGTAAATGTGACTGATAAATAATACAATCTTTACTGCATTGATTTTGCTCGAGTAAAAGCTAAAACACACCTGGGCGCTGCTGTTGCGTGACAGAGCTTTGTAGATCTCATCGATGTTGGTGGCCACAGACTCGAAGCAGGTGTTAAAACGATCAAACCTCTCTTTCTTGATCTGCTCGAAGGCTTGCTTTGCCTTTTTGGCTCTCTTACGAGCGGCCTCAAACTCTGAAATCAAACGGGTAAAATCATCAGAAAGAGTTCATTTTAGACCATTCTAGGAATCTCTTCCTCTGGTCTTGTCTCCATTTTGTCAACAATGATCATGTCCTCTCACCATCGCTGGTCTCCTGGAACTTGTCCCTGACGCTCTCCAGTTTTTCCATGGCCTTCATGTTGGGAGCGCTGATCCTCTGCAGGATGCTCTGCTGCTCGTTCAGACGCTGCTGCAGTGTGTTTGTCTCTGCTTTTATCTCCTCTTCTGACAACGCATCCTATAGGAAATTACAAAGGTTTAATTGGCTTATTTTTTATTTTAATAACTGAAATATTACATGTTTTATAAAAATAAATAAAAAAGCAGCTCTACACTGTGGTTTGAAAAATAGTAAACTTCTAAAAGCTTAGCAGACAAAAGTGGTTTATACTGAGAAATCTATGCAACCTTTTTTCAGAGTGGGAACTGCTTTAATATAAAATACAAGAAGTTCTTATGGTTCGAAAAGATGAATCCCTTGAATTATTTGGAGCATCTACCTTCAGATCTTCAGACAAGTTGCTGTAGTCGATTTCTATGAGAGCTTCTTTAGCCAGAACGGTGCTGGACGTCCTCTGACTGCTGGAGTCATCTGTCTGGGAGCTCCCCTACACCAGCAAGAAATAACTTTAATTTCTTTTCACATCCTGATTTTACAAAAAAAAAATGGTGCATAAAAGCCATGTTCTCATACTTCTCCCTGGCTGATATCATCCATGGTTCCAGAGCGAAGTGGCAGCCTGATGTCCTGCATCTTGCAGGCCTGCAGCAGGTTGTGGCGGTCACTGCGCTTCTGCTCCAGTTTGGTCTCGATGGCGGTGACCTCCTTCTGGAGCTGGGTCAGCTCTCTGGAAGGCAGCAAACAGGCCAAATAGATTTAGAAAATACACATTAAAACACTTTATTTAATCTTGGTTTTAGTTAGCACTGACTTGTTAGCGCCTCCCAGTTTTTTGCGAATCTCCTCCATTTCGTGGTTTTTATCGTTGACTTCAGATTTCTTGGTGAGATGTTGGTTCTTCAGGTCCTGCAGCTGGGCCATCGTCTCATCAATGATTTTCATGTGTCTGTGCTCCTCCTAAGTAAAACCACAGATCACATTCGTCTTGATTTCCAGCTAAATCAATACTGAACCATTAATGCTGACTTTGAATATATTTTTGGACCTTCTTAAGGCGCTCTATCTCAGCCTCATCTTTCTTAACAGTTTGCTCCCACATCATGACTTTCTCCTGGTCCTCCTTCAGCTGGTTCTTCTCATAGTCCACCTGGATTCCCAGACGGGTCTTCTGGGTCTCAAACTCAAGACTGAAATTAAACAACACGAGTCAAAAACAAACAAACTAACAAAACAAAACGAAAAAAAACCCAAAAACGATTTGCTACCAGAGAAGTGACTTAAAACTCTAAACTGACCGCTTCTTTGCGATCTCATTCTGCCTCTTCACTTTCTCCTCCTCAAACTCTCGGATGTTTCTCACGCCAATCTCCTTACAGAATTCAACAAACACCTCGTCCTCCACCTACAAGACAAACTCAGCCGTTAAACTACAGAGAATTGTATGTAAAGCCGGTTTTAAGCAGGCTGTGCGTTCAGTCTCACTAGGTTCATGCGGTCTCGGAGGTCAGTGATCTCTCGCTCACGGGATTGGATAATCCTCTTGATGTCATTGATGCGAGGCCCAAAATTCGCAAGTTCACTCTCAAGTTTGGATTTCTCCTGCAAACAAGAAATAAACCAAAAGAAATACACTTTAAAACCAACAATCACTATTCAAAAATCCCAAAAGGCAAAACAAGAGGCTCGGGGCGTACCTGCATGTTGAGGGAGAGGTGCCTGGTTTTGGTCTGCTCCAGGTCGCTCTGGGAGTATTTTAGTCTCATCTGCAGGCCGTGTGCCTGAGACTGCACCTGACGCAGTTCTGCCTCCTTCCTCTTTGCCTTCATTTGCTCCTGCAAAGAAAATCCGAAAGTGATTTATGCTAAAACAAACCGCAAGGTATAAATGAACTAAATAACCAAGTAACCAATTCTTGACTTCTTCTGAGTTGGTTACCTTTAGCTCCTCTGTAAGTTTTTCCTTCTTCTCCTTTAGTTTGTCCACCGCCTTCTCGTCCCAGCGTCTGGCCTTGGCCTTCAGGTCGCTGGCTCCTCCGGAGATGACTCCTGACTTCTGGAACAACGTGCCATCCAGGGCTACAGTCTGAACACAGGATAATAAAGACACATCAGCAAACTAACATCTTAAAATATCAAGAGTTTTCTCATCCCAAACCAGGTTAATAACCTTGTGTCTGTAAGGCCCTCCAAAAGCGATCCTTCGCGCGTCCTCAACATTCTCACAAACCAGAGCGTTGCCGCAAGCGTACTGGAGGGCTTTTTTGATGTGTGGCGGCTCGTAGCGGATCACATCAATCACCAGCTTGGCCCCGCGCAGCTCTCTCAGTTTTTCATCTGTTGGTTTGACCTTAAGGGAAAAAAGGTTTTCTGCTCATTGGGTGATCAATATGAATGATAACTACCTCCAAAATTGCTGATAAATCATCAATCTCCAACTCCAGTTTTCAAGGGCTACTGTTCTGCAACTTTTAGATGCCCCCCTTGTTCTACACACCTGAATCATACTAATGGCTCATCATCAGCACTCAGACGAACCTGCTGATATGCTGAAGAGATAATTCAACCCTTTCATTCAGGTGTGTTGGAACAGGGAGACATCTATAAGTCACAGGACAGTGTCAGTGAGGACTAGAGATCTCTGTTCTAAATGCTTGAAAATGTACTTATTTCTAGTCCAAAATAATAATCTTTATTTTCAGTACTTTCCATTCTAATTACTTTTTCCTTGAGGTGTTATCTGTAGTGTAATATTCACCTCAAGATAGTCAAGAGGAAGGAAGGTCTCAGGCTCTCCTCTCTGCTCCTTGATGTACTGAATGCAGTCTCGGCCGGTTTTCTCCGAGTCGACGATGATGGCGTCCATGTTCTTGCCCAACACTTTAGTAACAGCAATTTGATATTTCTTCTGAGTGGGCTGGCACAGGTCAATCAGGCGGCCATACTGAAAACACAACAGCAGGTGGTCTTATTCAAATATGTTCAACATGTGTCCAGTTTTGGACACATTTTGTCCAAAACTGGACACATGTTCTGGACAACATGGGTTGATTCTGTACATTAGTAACTTACCACAGATCCGGGGTAAAGTCTCTTGATGCTCTCCATGATTTCTGCCTTGCGCTGCTGTCGACTGTTCTCCTGCCTGTCGATCCTGGCATCTCCCAGCTGCTCCATCACCTGAAGCAAAAGGAAGTCGTCAGTCCCATCCCATCATGCTTTTCATGTCAATCCAGACCACACAAAATATTTATTAAGCGGGAGAAGTGGAGTTTTGTTGTGGTTACTTGCACACACAAAAAAAAGCTGTGCTCTATTCTGTGGAGCTGAAAATATTTATACGTTTACTCCTCAGGTTACATATGGAACTCTGGGAAACGCACCACTGGTGTGGCTATCCATATAATTTTGTACGTAGCTTGTTTTAAGGAATTGCAACTGACAAAGTTTTTAAAAATTATAATAAAAACAATAAAATAAAATCCGCTACATTAAGTGGAACTTGTGCATAGTTTTACTAATTTTTCCGGACTATAGAGCCGCATCTACAAAGTTTTTTTTTTTAAACTGGAAACGTACATATATAAGCCACAACGGTCTTTCAGCTCTTCAGAAAGAAGCAACATTTTGCCCATCCCAATGTAAAATCAATAGTATTTCAAATCTGCCTAAATTGGCCGAGACCCAAAACATTTACAGACACCAGTGAGAAACAGGCAGTACACACTGGCGTTAGGATCCACTTTTACATTTTGATGCGAGATTCTTAGATGAACAGAGAAGAAAGCAGTTCTCTACAGTTAAGCTAAAGGAAGCCTGTAGTCAACCTAAAGAAAAAGATCAAAATACATCAACTTCAAATAAAGTACAGAAGGTTAAAAATGTGATTATGTTCAATGAGTAAAGCCAAAACTGCTCTGTCTTTTCTGTTTTAGTTACCTGATTAAGCTCCATGTTTATTTCATCAATCCTCCTCTTGGCCATCTCTACTTCCTCCGTCAGCTCCTCTTCCATGCGCTTCTGCTCATCAAGTGACTGTCTGAAGTTTAGCAATATAGAAATGTGTGAGTGAAGGAGTAAAATAAATCATACTGACAGCTCAATGAACAGCAGGAATCTGCTCAGACAAAACAAGTACACCAGCGACGTACCTGCTGGTGGTGATGTAGTCCTCTAGCTTCTCAATACGCTTCTGGTTTTCTTCTATTTCACGAATCTTCTGCTTGATTTTGGCCTGAGAAATAAGAAGATATTTGCAGAGTTGCATTAGTTCCTATGCAAATCTTTTTTTACCTGAGATTAAAAATAACTGTTGTCACTTTCTTTTTTTTTACCTCTGTCTCCACTTTCTTCCTCTCCTCCAAATCAAGGCGGTCCTGGTCAGCCTTCTGGTCCCGGTTGAACTTCTCCAGTTCCTGGGCCAGAGTGGCAGCGCGCTTACTGGCCTCCTCCTTCAGGCGATGGTACTGCTTCACCTAGGGGAAGGAGGAAAAGAGAGTCAAGCCAATTCTTTTTTTTCCTGAGAGCAAATAATGAGATCAATAACTAAAGAAAACAAGTGCAAATTTCTTTTGAGAATGAGGGGATTAAATAAGCTGGAAGGGCAGAAATTATTTCTTTGTATTACACGTATTTAATCTGCTTCAAATGCTATAACACGAATGTGAACAAACTTTTCATTTGCTAATGGCATCTACTGGTTTGACTGAAGTTTTATTGAATAAAAGGACTAAGGAAGCTTTAAATCAAGTCGGACCTGGTTTTCCTCCAGTGTGAGGTCCTGGCCCTGGCTCTGAGCCTCCTCCTCCATTCTTTCCTCAAAGTCCTGCTTGGCCAACTCCACCGCTCTCATCTCCTTGTCCAGCTCATCCATGTCAGCTTTGCGCTTCTTGTACATCTTCTGGGCGTTCTGGTGAGATTTTTTCGCAGCTTCAAGTTTTTTGATTTTGTGTGCCGTGTTTTCTTTGGCCTTGATGTACTGAGGCCTCTTTTGATTCAGCTCAGAGTCCTTTTCTCTGCAAATAGAATGAAAATAATTATTTCGCACGGAAAATTTTAGGGGTCAGAATCCAAGCATGCACACCCAGAAGGCTACCAGAAACACATGAGGACATACTTGATTTCTTTCTCGATGGTCTGCTGCTCCCTCATTAGCCTGCCCAACTCTTTCTTCTTGTCCTTCAGTTCCTCTTCAACGTGGTCCATCTTTTTACGGTCCTTATCAATTTCTTTATTCCGCTGGCCGAGCTCTTTGTTCAGTTTCTCAATCTCGACCTCATTGTGGTACAACTTGAAAAGCTGTAACTGTACACTGGCTCTGGCTACCTCGTCTTTAAGGCGTTGGTATCGCTCAGCCTGACAAGGTCATCAAGAACAAGAGAGAAAATAATGTGATTAGCTTTGCGATCAATTTTTGTTTTTAGAACTTATTTAGGTTGAACTTTATGGCAGATTTAGATTTTATTCACAATAACAAAGGTGGTCTTGGAAGGAATAAAATACACCAATCAGGCTTTCCCTAGTAGAAACATTTTTTGATTAATCATATGCGTATTTATTCAAAAAAAAATTCCTCGCAGCACTTTATTTAATGCTTAAAAGAAAATTAAGACAGTCATTTGATTTTTACTCAACTCAAAAAAGTCAGATTGAAAATAACAGAAGTTATTATATTTTATGCATTTAATTTTCTATATTTGACCAGGTCAACCCCAATCAGTGAAAACCAAAGGAAAACAGACTCATTTTGACCTCTAGTCAGCTGTCAGATTGGTGTATCTCTATTTAAAATAATTTCTTTCCAATGTCCTTGACAAGACTGGGCAGACAAGATTAGTCAGAATAAAAGCCATTCATTACAATTCGGAGAGGTAAAATACAACATTTAATTTTATCATAAAAAAAACAACAGAGTTTTATCTCTAAAACCTTACCCAATCAGGAACATGGAATGAAAATAACATTCATAGGTCTTTTAGCCAAGAGCAAATTGTAGACCTGGTCTAAAGTTGAGATATTAAAATATGAAATTTTTAACAAAACTGAGTCCATCTTATTTTATTTCAAACCGCCTACCTCCTCTTTCTCCTGCTTGGCTTCTTTGCGCTCCGCAGCAATGTTTTTCTTGCGGTGATAATTGAACTGTGTGTCTTCTTCTGCTTTCACCATCTCCTTCTTCCTGCGGTCATACTCTTGTGCCAACTCCCCAGAACGTGAGATCTCCTCAAACAGCGCCGTTCGCTCTTTGGGGTTCTTCATGGCAATGGACTCCACAGCCCCCTTTTGTGTAATAAAACAAAACAAAAAACTCAGGTGAATGAAAGCAATTGCCCAAAGAATGAAAGACAAAAATATTACTGCACCATAGAAATATGGTGTTAGCCAGGGATGAAACACTTAATCTAATTCACTTATAATTAAGAAATACCAAAAGTATGTTGGCTCTATACAAATGGTTCACTACTGAAACACTGTGAAGGAAGCGATTCACTAAACACTTACCTGAAAGACAAGGAAGTTTCTGGCTTTGATCAAAATGCCAAGTTTTTCCAGCTCCTCGCTGTATTCAGGTAGTCCAACCACTTTATTGTTTATGCGGTACTCGGATGAGGCCCCTAAGACAAACTGTGTTCTTTAGTTACAAAGAAAACATGGTTGGAACAACACACATGTTGTTCTTACCAGAATTAGAATTGGTTAACTAGACAATATTTGTCATGTTCAAACAGAAAGATATATAATTACAAAAAGCTGTTTCTTTACTATAAATATTACCAACAGAGAGTATATCTTCTCAATTTGTACATAACGACCAATTCTTATTGGTAAGAATTGGTCATTCTTACCAATAATGACCCGTGTGAAGGAACGCTCCTCTCCGTTATTCTCTTGGTACACCATGCTGACAAACGCTCTGTTGGCAGCCGGCTTCCCCACAGGAGCTCCATGGATTAGATCCTTCAAAGTCTTAACACGCAGGTTACTCGTCTTTTCTGCCAACACAAAGCTGATGGCATCCATGAGGTTGGATTTACCTGCAATGAAATGCATTGAAATTTTAACTTCTGTTTCCACACCCTAAATGGATTTCCTTTTGCTTCTTTTGTTTTCGTTCACATTAATGCATCACAAAGTTAAAATCTTTCATAGCTGCCATTTTTGTCAGTCCTCGCTTGTATCTGAGGCTATCCAAAAAAATGCATTTGTTTGGAAAGGTTTCTACATATAATTGGTGGGGAGTAGTTTATAGGACAAGTAATGACATATGTAAAAGCCCGAGAAGCTTTATATTTTATAAACGGTTTACTGTGTTCATTATTAAATGTGTAATACACCTAGAAAGTCCCAAGAAATACAAAAGTAAAATGTATAGAAGAATTATCATCTCAACCTAAAATAAAGCTGTATTGTTTTCTGATTAAGCAAAATATACAATTCGACCAGGAAAGACCACTGTCATACTCAAGATACACAAATATTTCACAACTTTTTGTAAATCTCAGCGTTTTAGTAACACTCACAAAACTAAAGTGCATTAGGGTGTTTCATATAACACCCTAATGCAATAACATGCCATCCGACAAGCTATTAAACAGATAACTACAACAATAATGAAGTGCAAAATATTAGTACCCGTATTACAAAATACATGCTATAATGTTAGTAAAGTGTTTGACAATAAATCACACCTAACTGATACAAGAATAAACAGCACAACTAGATGACATCGTGTTTACCGTTAGCCAATGGTAGCAAACAGTTTACATTTTGCCTTAGCTCTCCATCATAACATACCCGATCCATTGGGTCCGATAATTGCCGTAAACTTGTGAAACGGTCCGATGATTTGTCGTCCTTTGTATGACTTGAAGTTTTCTATCTCTATGAGTTTCAAGTAGCCCATTTTTCTTGTTAACGAGCTTATATTTGGATGGAAATCTATACGGACAATGTTAAGACAGTTAGCTAACAATGCTAGCAGCCAGTCTGCAGCGAACAACTTGTCTAACACAAACGAGGTGAACTTGTAAACGAATGAACGCTCCTGCTCAACATATAGCTCACTTGCACATAAGTTACATTATGAAGTACACGCAAAGTCTCTAACATAAAAACCTCGTAACAAATCCTTGTCAAATTAAATCGGAACACTTGCAACAACAGAGCGCCATTTTACAATCTAACAGGAAAAGCTTAAGCGCGCGAGATCCGAAACCTCGCATTTTCTCGCGAGGTGGAGTTAAAAGCGACGTAGCCGTGCGTATGAGACATACGTGAATGTTTGTGTCTATGGTAACCGTTGCAAATTACATTTTAAATGGAAAAAATATCGTTATCTTTAAATTCAGCCAATATATTTGTCAAATTACTTAAGTATATTTTTAAGTTTAGAGAGACTTTCTCTTGTAGCAAAAAAAAAGATGTTACCATGGTTACTAGGGCAGCCAAACCCAAACATAACACGGTGACAGCAACGACGTTCCGTTGATGTTAACAGTAATTTCCTACGTTTTATGCAGCTAGTATCTTACAGGTAAGAGTGAGGATTGTAGAATTGTAGAAAGTAATTTTAAAGCTTTCTACAAGAGAGACAGAAAAGCCAATTAATATGGTTGTTTTTTTTATTTTCTGAATGAAGAAAAAGCATATTTTCATTAAAAAAAAAAAAAAAACTCCATTGGATAAAGACGACCTACAGTTTAACTTAAAGTGAAAAAGCTTTTTTATTTTATTTTATCTGCGGAGCCTGATGTGCTATTTGGCACTGGAAGTACTTCATGTTGTTCTAACATACTGTATGTATTATCTACTGAATTAATTTAACAGTTTTTGTTTTGTTTAGATTTTTTTTTTTTAATACGAAAAAGTGTTTCTTGTGCTTGAATTTGTTACTTAGTAATGATGTCATTTCTTTGTATTTTTTATTTTTATTTTAGCCCTTTTTTTATGTCAACAGCCATTACCATCTATAATAACTCTTTGAAGAATTTTAATTAATAGCCTATGAGTTACACAACATCTTATTTCCCTTTGGGATCAATAAAGTAGTTTTGCATTTTATTTTGTTCCAGAACCTGACTAGAAACCATAAAAATGTATAAAGTGGACTTGCCTGTTGATGATTCAAAAGACAAGGTCGTGGAGGCCCGCAGGTCTGCAGAAAGAGCTCGCAAAGCCCGATTCTTCAACCCTCGTGTGCGTGTGATGGGCCTCGACCTGGATGCTCTAAACCAGCAAGTCCTGGAAAATAAGTACAAGCGAAGCTGTGAGAAACAACGAGACAGGAATTTTGGTAACTACAAACATTTTTCTATGTCATTTGCTTCTGTCAGACTGCCTAAGGGTAGCTGTGGCTACAATGTAGTAGCTTTCCACCATCGGTTTGTGTGTGAATGGGTGAAAGAGCTTTGGATTTGTCTGGACTAGACAAAGAGCTACACAAGAACAGTTAATTTACCATTTATGAAAAAACTACACAATGATAAAATTACATTTTATCACTAATAAATACAGATCACTTGTATATTTTTTTTACTTATTTCAGATAACTTGAAGAGATGCCAAGATGAAGTGTGTCTTCTGCAAGATATTAATGAGCAAGAGAAGCGGAAAGCTTTGCAAAAGGACCTAAACCAGTTCTGGGATTCACAGCAGCAAATGAAGTTCTCTCATGATGTTGAGGTGAAGGGGCCATACAACCTCACGATTCCAGAATCTGAACTTGGGCCTTCCAGCATGTATATATTTGAGGTAAGATTGACATAGGTGTGGTTGAATGAGCAACAGCAGTAAATCCAATAAAAGTGGGAAGTCACTTTGCTCTTTGTTTTTGTTTAATTTACAGGGAGAAGATAGAAGACGGAAGGAAAGGGTGAAAGAGCAAATGAGACAAAAAGTAAAGGATTTGCAAGCACAAATGGATGATAAGGACATGAGGGACAAGAGAGCGAAGCACAGAGGTGAAAAGAGCGAAACACAAACATGCACACCCCAACACACACATGATTACCGATGAGCAGAATTAATACAAGGGCTGCTATAAATCACACAAACGTGCTTCATGGTTTTCTGCACAAACAATCACACCTTCCCACATAGTCCTCTCTGCCAGGTGACTTTGATGAATGCTCATCCCAAAGTGCTGTGAATCTATGTGTGAGTGTGTGGCTTGAGACCTATTTTCAGTGGGTAATAGCTAATGCAGTTGTACAAACAAACACATTTCCACACGCTTCACAGAGATGCTGTTTAACAAGCAGCTGGTGAATCAAGACCTAATGTGGGCCCAGCAGAATGCACTCGAAGAGGAGCGTAGGAAAGCTGCCCTTGTCTCACTCTGGAACGACAATCAAGCCTTGGTACGCAGCAAACACACGAACGCTCACGCACCGTCATTTGATGCAAATGTTTGAAGCCGAACCCAGTGGGGATTCTAAGCTGTGACAGAGGTTTCTCGGCTGGGACTTTCAAATTAGAATTGCAAACTAAAAATGTTAAGTGATGCCTACACACACTTGACATAGGAGGGAGGCAGTCGCATTGTTTGGTACCAACCAACACGCATGGATGAACTAATATGATGTATGCATGGAATTGGTTGTTATTTGAAAGCCCCCTCTTAGTTGCTCCCTCATTTGCCTGAGCACCCTTGTCTCAATTCCCCATTGAGTGAAATCCTTCTAAAGCCTTCAGGTCATGGCATTTTTCATGATAATTATGTAGTTTTCCTAATAACCACTCATGTCGATGATTCACCAGCAAATTTATCTTCCTGAGAGGATCACTTAGGAGAAAATGCAGCATACAGGTGCTTTTCAATGAATTAGAATGCTCTCAAAAGTTATTTGATTCAGTAATGTAATTCAGAATGTAAAACTTATTATATAATTTCATGCAAATTTATATATTTTTGTCAACCTTGGTGATTTTTTTTTCACAAATAATGAAAACCAGAAATTCTGTCATTCAGCAAACTAGAATATCACAGAAAACCAATTAAAATATTAAAAAGATTTTTAATGTCAAAATGTTATGCTATAGCCATGTTATGGCCTACAAAATCATCCAGAAAACAGTTGTCCAGTAGACAGTTATTGACACCTACACAGGGAGGGTAATAAAAAGTTACATTATACCGCAAGAAGTCTTTGCTTACACCTCTGAATCATTGGATTCAAGTGTCCTCATCCACTCCCATGCCCTAAGTGTATGAAGTCCTGCAATTACATGCTCCCAACATTGTGGAAAAAGTTTGGGAATGCCCCGTTCTTATTCCAAAATGCATCAGTGCACATAAAACTGCCCATAAAGACATGGATGAAGGCGTTTGGTGTGGAAGAAATTGACTGTTCTGCACACTAGAGACCTGACCTCAAACCAGTAGTATATCTTTGGTATGAAGATATACCAAAGATATATCTTCATATCTTTGGTATATGAAGATATATCAGCAAACTAGAATATCACAGAAAACCAATTACCAGCCAATACCAGTGTTTAACCTTACAAATGCATTTATGCAAGATTGGTCAAAAATCCTCATTAAAGCATTTCATTCCTTGATGAAAGCTTTCAAACAAGAGCTAAAGTTGTTATAGCTGCAAAGGGTTGTGGCCGTCAAGCTTATGTGAGTGAACATTTTACAGATTTATAAAGACTCCTGTCTTCATTTTTTGTTTTTCGTAATCTTTGAGATCTCTCTAGGTCAGTGCTGAGGCCTCATCCTATGTTGTTCCACACAGGCTGAAGAGCGAGCTCTGAACCAAAGGGAGCAGCGTAGGAAGGAGGAGATGGATAATCTGGTAGACATATGGCACACTGGGACATCTGACATGTTGACAGAGTCTGCAGAGGCAGCAGAGACCTATTTGGGAGGAGGGAGACCACCGCATGTTCTGCCAGACAAGTGGAGGGGGATGAGCCTCAAACAGCTCAACAACTTCCACGAGCAGAGAGAGCAACAGCGCCTCGAGAGAAAGGTACTCCTGCAGTCCCGGTTACATGGTGTCACTTCCATAAATGCATAAGTCTCCACCCAGGCAGCGCACAGCGTGAAAACCCATACATCCAGGGGAAGAACATGCAAAATTAGCTTTACATTAAATATTTGTTGGGTTTGCAACCAACTGCTTTAGAGCAATATATGCAAAGTGCACAACTTTTGCCACATTTTTTTGTGTTGATAGAAACAACTTGAGGCTGATAAGATTAGGGATGCAGCCTGGGACTTGCAGCTCCTGAAGATTTCCAAAACAGCAGAGGAGAAGGAACAGAGAACAGCAGAACTAAGAAGACAACAGAGAATCGTGATGGACCAAGAAAACAAGCTGCTGGCCAGGCAGCAGGAGGCACAGTGAGCTCTCACTCTTTCACACACACAGTCACACACATACACTTTTATCAGGTAACTTGTTTATAAATTGATAAATAATATGAAATGTATTATATAAATGAAGATCTTCTGGCCGTTTCTGAACACTGTTTGTACATTTCTGTTTCTGTTCCAGTCAGCACTATCTGAATAAGGAGCTCTATACCAGCAAACCCACCAGGGATTATTTTGACCAGTTTAACACTGGTTGCCGCTAACCAAGACCCACCATCAGCTTGTCCCCTGTCAGCAATTTACGTTTGTCAATAAAGGTTTGAATGTTGTTAAACCAATAATTTAGTGTTCTTTGTCTAACACTAGGGGGTGGTATAATTTAGAGAAGTTTATATTCCAATGATGACTGAATGGTTTTACACAAAATTTTGTAGGAACCTTCCAAATCTGTTTACATAATCCCAATGAAATTATGTATTTAATTCTGGACTGTACCTCTAGGTTGCTGTGAAAAAGTATTTGCCGCCTAACTTATTTTTTTGGATAATTTTTTTTTGTTTTGGATTTCAATATCAGCCAAAGATAACCTGAGTAAATAGAAAAAATCAGTTTTCAAATTATGATTTTATTTAGTTATAAAGTTACTCAAACCAATCTCAGTCTGTCTCTATGTTAAAAGTAGAGAGGACACAAAAGAACCCAGAACAACATGTTGTGCACATGTCACAGGTGAGCAAGGGAGAAAAGGACCTTTAGGTTCCTTTCGTAACCCTGGTTCTCTGAATAGCACACGAAACAAATGCTATAGAAGAGAACTAGACTGTTCTTCAGTGATCCAAAATCTTCTTTTCATATGAAAGTAAAATTTACATTTGATTTTGAAATCAAGGTCCCAGAGTCTGGAGGATGAGTGGAGAGGCACAGCAGCATCCACATTGCTTGAAGCTCAATGTGAAATTTCCACAGCCAGTGATGGTTTGGGGTGTCATGTTCTCTGCTAGTTTCGGTCCACTGAGTTTTCCAAAGTCATCAAATTTTAGTGCACGGATTGCTCACTTCTGCTAAGCTTTATAGAGATGTTAATTTCATTTTCCAGCAGGACTTGGCACCTGCCCACACTGCCAAATGTACCCAAAAGTGACTCAATGATCATGGTGCTCCGATTTCTGATTAGCCAGAAAACTTAGCTGCCCTAAATCCAAGAGAGGATCAATGCAATGTTGTTAAAATAAAGATGGAAGACACAGAAACCACAAGGATGACCTGAAAGCCTCTTTTAAAGCAACCCGGGCTTTTATTACACCACCTTAGCTGGTCAATGCGCTATTTCATACAACAGCACATTGATGTAATAGTTCATGTTAAAGGAGCCTCAACCAATTATTGAGGGCATTTAGTTCATTATTTATAAGTCATAATGATTAAAATTACTAGAAATGGATTAAAATATTTCACTTTGTGTATTAACTCTACATAATATATTATATAGCATTTCACTTTCTAAAATGTAACAAGAAATATTTAACTTTTTATGGTATTCTAATTTTTTGAGATGTACAGGTAGTCTTGAAATTGCATCTATTTTTTTATCAAGTAACTCAAAAGGCATTTGATTTACTTTACAAAAATCAAATGGCTGTTCTAAGCAATGTAAGACCTGCTGTGTCAGTCAAGGGGGCAGCTACAAGATCCAGAATATTTAAGAAAGAACCTGCTTTCACCTGCATTAAATGTGCCTTCAAAAGCTTTCTGTAATATTTTGATTAACACAGCTATGGCATTTCAGTGGCTGGAATCCATTTCAGCTGGAGTGCAGAAGAGAAAACATGTGCATGGGGACTGTTACACAGCGAGGGTAAAGTGCCAGAAAGGACATGCGCAGAGACCGACTTGCCAAAGGGGGTTTGGATCCCATTCAAGTCCGCTTGCAACTGATGTTTATTTGCGATACTTCTCAGCTCATATGGGGAAAAAATTTGACCATTTATTGTGCAGATTGTTCAAGGTTCTTTATTTGTCAGTCATATAACCAGTTACATTTGTAGATTAATTAAGCAGTTACAGTTACATCGGCCCCATTTGTGGTGCCTCTCCTCTCAACCGTGGTCGAGCACCTCCAGGTACATGAAGGCATCATCACTGTGCTGACCAACACACCACAAAGAGGCACACACCACCAACCCCTTCACATCTCACCTGATTGCTCTCATCTCCACTCAGCCATTATTTCAATCTGCCAGCTTTTTAAAATTTAGAGAAGCATAATTTAAACAAACCAGTTAGTATTTCCCAAAGATTAGTTTGTTTAGCTATATATATTTTTAAAAAAAATCAAAAAACAGTAACAACAGTGGAAAAGCAACAAGCCAGCATCCCACTGGATTACCCTCAGAACATGAAAAGCAAAGAGTGAGTGGCAGTCGAGTGAGTATCTGTGTGTGTGTGTGTACACTCATTTCTCATTCAAAGTTAACATTTGCTCCAAACATTGACAAACACAAATGTTCAGCAGCACATTGTTATGTTAGGATATTGGCATATTTTGAGCAGGCTGATGCTCCTGTATGAAAATAGAGTTTTATTTGTCCTGAGCGTGTCTGTTTGACCTAAACCAGGGAGTGTCTGCACAACTCCTTTGGTGCCTCTGGTCTTTTTAGACATCCCACGTACTCCCTCGGAGGTTGTCATGATATGTTTGGCCAGTGGAAAGCTTCAATTCGAATAGAGAGGGCACTGATTGGCTTACTGCATTCCTGCTCGACATAACTGCATCACAGATATTCACTGCACTGCAACACATTGGTGAATTATCATGTGCATGAATCCTAATGTTGCTGTCTGTGTGATGTATCTACTTTCACTAAAAAACACTAAATGTACAATGTTTCTTTTTTTATTTATTTTTAAAAATGATATGTTGGCAAACATCTACAGAACAATGTGCATTTTTTGTTTGTTTTATCTTTTTTGTTCTTCAGCTATGAACTATTCTTTTGCTACAGCCAAGTCTTACTGCGATCATTTGTCAAAAACACAACGTTTAAATTCGTAGCAACAGTACAGAAGAAGAAAAGTTTCAACTAAGTGTTTTTGAACAAAGTTGGGTGTTTTAGAAACTGCGCATTTTTTAAATATTTTTTTTTATCAAATGTGGTTCTTTTGAAGGGATCTATTTACATTCTGTGAAAAAAATTGTCCTTTCCAGATTACTTAAAACATTTCCTATCTTTCCAGAGTTTTTTTTTTAATCAGTTTAAAAGCACAGAAATACAATATTTACCTCATCCTGAAAAGAATACATTCTCTTATGTAAATATGCCTTTATCGTACATTACCTGGCTGTCATTAAGCCTGTCTGCAAAACCCAGCTTGCACCGATAAAGGCTGAAAACTAAACCAGGCGCGACTCTCTATTGTGTAACAAATACTACTTCTCAATCAAACTGTATTGTATGAGATGGACAGGTATGAAAAATTTGTTAGTTAAACTCAACATTTTAATACAGAGTAGAAAGAGACAAGGACAGTTACAGAAAGCTACACATAGGTCTCGACACCGAAAAAGTTACAATTCCATTTAAAGTAAAATGACGTAACGCTGTGGGAAGGCGAGACTGTAATGACATCAATCTGGCGCTTTATGCAGACCCGGCAGGCACAGGAACCCATAAGGAGCATTTACATATCTATAATACTGTATTATGGCTGAATAGATAGATGCAGATGCAGCTATACACCAGGTGCTACTCAACATTTTTGTACAGTCAAGTTTCACAATGAAACTTGACTGTATCCTTTGATTTCAATGGAAAACATCCTGGTCTGTTGAAAATGCTATGAGAGATTACAAGCTTTATGTAAATATGAAAATGATCATAAATAAAAATGCCCAAAAAACTGTTTTGTGTTCAGTCACAAAGCTATTAAAAATGTAAAATATCACCAGCAAGGACAATCTGATGCATTGAATGGCAAAGAACATATCATTACATTAAAAAAAATAATAACATATAAAAAAGATTAAAATGTACAGTGGCAAAAGTATTCAAACCCCTTGAGCTTTTCACATTTTATCAAACTACAATCACTGCTTTTTCACAGATCCAAATTTTTATTTAGCGCCCTTACTGACATCCAAGTAAAACATTATTTAGAAAAACAGTAAAGATATTTCATATTTTACAATGACCTTCTTAAAGTCCAGATTTAAATCAAATACAAATGAAAGATAAAATGAGAATCTATGGTTGACGTTTACAGATTGTCTGAATCAGATTTTATATGAAAAAGGTTTTAAAAGTTTTGCTTCACTCTATCGTTATGTGGTAATATGTGATTATCTACCACAAATCCCAGTCAAATACAGATGTTCGTAATAATAACAGCAGAAATTGTAAAAATTCAAGGAGTATGAATACTTTTCCAAGGTACTGCATGCTGTCTGTTTCCCTACACTGAGCTCCATCATCACGCTCCACGTTTACTTAATGCACTACTCTGCATAAGTGACCACACCTCAAACCCCTGACATTGCAAAATGTACAGCATTCCTTCCACATGTTTATGTGTTGTTCAACGCAAGAACAAGAAAAGGGTTCAAATAAACATCAGCTCTTTAAATTAACTGTAAACTACACAAAAAATTAGGATGGGACGTTGGATGTCACGTGGTCCACTACTTTGGACTCTCCTTTGGTCACAAATGTCTAATCAGTCAGATGACTGCCAGAGGGCGTATGAATAGTCTGCATATGATTGTGCACTGGGCCTCAAAATAAACATCAGCAAGTCAGAGGGGGGAACAGGACAGTATGGGCACATACGTGTTGACATTTTGGTCTGATGGTCTCTGGTGGAGGTTAATCGAGGATAGTGATTGCATTGGGCATGCCATTAGTGGTAGGGGCGATGGTCGCGGGGTTCAGCGGGGAGTTATCTGGCAGACCGTGGAACCCCTCCGGACCTTCACTTGGACGACTGATCTGGCTGGCCAGAGATTCATCCAAGTTGAGCTCTGTGGTCAAAGCACTGCTGCCGTTAAAGTTCAGGGTGTCCTCGCTGCACATCTTGTTGTCTTCACACAGGGACGGCTGGCTGGCTGTCCGCTTCTCCTCCAGATCACTGGAGCAGAAGAGAACATATGTGAAAAAAAAGACAACTATTAAGAAATATTCAACCATCATCAATAAGCAACTTTACACAGTAGTGAAATCATCGAGTATCACATTACCTCATACCTCTAAATTATTATTTATTATTGAGTCTTATGTTCTAAAATTGCCCTTTAACATGTGTAGTTTCATCAAGTACACAATTGCTGAAGACAGAAAGTCATGCAGCAACAGGGAGGTGAAAAATAGGTGGGTGAAACATATCCGCATACCTTTCAAGAGATCTGCATAGCAGAGGCAGGCATCAGTGAGGAAATAGACAAAGAAATGAAAAAAGGGGTTAGGAAACGAAGCAAAGCAAAGGGACTCAGGGCTTTGTTCTGACATTCCACAAACAGCCAGAGTGAAACTCAGATGACAAACCTGTACTCTCCAAACGTTTCCTCCTTCATCGGCCGTGCCTCTGAGTCCATCGGGCCGTCCTCTTTATCTTTCACTGAGGATGAGACAGATCGTTGGATTTTATTATCAGTAACATCTTAAAAAAGTTATGTCTCTGTTCAAGACATAAATAACAGCATTCTGTCAAACGAGCAAGATAACATCAAGTGAGAGACTAGAGAACACAAAGATTTGGATCATCTTTTAAAACAGAATCTAATGATGTGAACATGGTTTCCATTTTAACTTAGATCCTCTATTCTCTAAGTTTTAGATGATACAACACCCACCACTTCCAACATTGTGATCCAAACATCTGAAATAACCGTATTTAGTCATAAGGAACCATGAAATGACAAACTGGTCAATAAAAGAGAAGCAACTTCAAATTGCTTGGAAGACTGCAGTTATTTCTCCTTTAAATATCCTAGAGAAACTCATCCATTCGTTTATCTTTAGTTGCATTGTTTACTGCAACAGCGTCTTCACAGGTCTGTCCAACAAATCAATCAAACAGCTGCAGCTGATCCAGAACGCTGCTGTTCGGGTTCTCACTAAAACCAGGAAGATAGAGCACATAACACCAGTTTTAAAGTCCCTACACTGGCTCCCTGTAGCTCAAAGAACAGGCTTTAAAATACTGTTGTTAGTTTATAAATCACTGAACGACTTAGCATCACAATACATTAAAGATCTGTTGTTGTATCAACCTTCCAGACCCCTCAGGTCTTCTGGTTCTGGTCTGCTCTGAATCCCCAGAACCAGAACCACACGAGGAGAAGCAGCATTCAGCTTCTACGCACCACAAATCTGGAACAAACTTCCAGAAAACTGTAAAACAGCTGAAACACTGACTTCCTTTAAATCTCGACTAAATACCCACCTGTTTAGAGTTGTATTTGAAACTATGTTGCATGACTTTGTGTTTTTGTGTTTGTTGTGAGGTAAAGCACTTTGGAATGCCTTGCTGCTGAAATGTGCTATACAAGTAAAATTTGATCGACCGACCGACCAACAGATAGATTGATTGATTGCCAGACTGACTGACTGATTGGGGAACAGAGAGCCAATGCTAATCTTTCAGTATATTTAGAAAATTGGATTCATGAACAAATAACTTAACTCCTGTCAAAACACAGCTGGTTCTGTCAGAGGTGGGACAGCTTGATTTGGTTCAGAAATGTCCTTTTGCAATTTAAGGTAAGGTACGAGAATCACATCTACATTTTAAAACTCCTCATTTAGGCTTATAAGAGAGTGACAAAATGTTGGCTTGTTTAAGATTCCTCACCAGTTGAATTAGTACTATTTTGAAAGTTTATTTCCTAGTGCAACTCAGTCCTTTAGTTGTTAGTTTGAAGTTTAATTGACTTCGTTTCTCTCCCTTTGACATTTTAGGTGTTTGTTTCCACTGTGTTAGTTAGTAGTGAAAAATTGCAAGTGACTCGTTCTGTGATTTCTAATCTTGAGAAACAGAGAAATTTCCAAACACAAATCATCTTCAAGATCATTTTAAACTAAACTTGCCTGAGTATTTCCCTCCTTTACTCCTCTTGATGAAGCAGAGGATAAGCAATATCAGCAACAGCAACGCAAGGGCACTCACAACACCGATGAACCAGCCCTGCGTCGCAATGCTGGCCTGCACCTCTGCCATTTCTTTGGGAAGAAAACAAAATAAAAGGGTGAGAGAAAAAGACAAGAAGTTGCTTTTTTTCCCTGGGAAAACAGAATAGGTTCAGAGGGAAAGTGCATCAAGGAAGAAGACACAGAATAAATGAAGCAGTAGAATCTAGAGCACACTAGAAAGAGCATTATGCATCCTGACAAGGTGGCATTTCACCGGGGAAATACGGCACACACCAAATAAACAAGAGTAATGGATTATTTTATATGGCTAACCAAGCTCTCCTCTGACTAAAGTCTTTGAAAGCACTTCACAGACTGAAGGAAAGAACAGCAAGGCGCTCCCTTCAGAAGCTAGCTTTTTGTTTAGACATGTGAGGCCCAGAGGAGAGAGCAGGGGAGATGAAAGAGAAGAGGATGAATGAAGGCAGAGAGCTACCTGTTCCTTCTGTCTTGATGCCAGTCTCCCAGAATGAGGCGTTCCCATAGAAGAAGCGGAGAAGATAATCAGAACCAGGAACCAGGCCCCGAAGCTGGTAGAAAGACTGAGAAGAGTTCACCCTCTCAGACTTTTTCCAGCCACCTATTTAGGCACAACATCAACCTCAGTTGCTGTTCAAGTTACCAATATTACGGACTGTCTGCTGTAAGAATGTGTGTGTTTGCTTTATACCATTCTTTTTGAAGTAGTGGATGTAGAAACCAACATTCCTGTGTCTTTTCTGAGCTTCCCAGCTGACGTTTACAGAGGTTTCCCCCACAGACAGGCTGATGTCCGAGGGAGGAACTGAAATGTATTCAGACCAGAAATAGAGAAATTAGGTTAAAGTAACTCACTGTCTCTAGAAGACAAACAGGCAAATATAATCAAAAAACGTCATTTATTTACATAATTCAATTTAATAAGTACCTTAAAAGTCCTGTTATCGAGATGTGCTACACGAAACGGTTTATTTCAAGCTTTTCTGTTAATTTTGTATATTGCTTCATATAACCAGTGTAAATGTAAGTTAACTTGTCTAATGAAAAGTATGTCCACGTTCTGTAGAGTATGTGCAATAGCTATGTGGTTGAGGCTCCTTCTGCATGAATTGCTAGATTAGTTAAAGTAGATACTGATGTGTTTGGCAGTGTGGGAAGGTGCTAAGACCTCCTTGAAAATAAAGGAAGCATTAAATGCTCTAACTGTCCTGGTAAACGGCTATGTTGACTTTTGACTTGATAAACTCAGTGGACAAACACCAGCAAACGATATGGCTCCTAAAGTATTCGAAAGCTTCACACAGCAACTTTATGAAGCTTGGCTGCTCTGCCTCTTCAATCTTTTTGACATCACATAACATGCACTGATATTATTTCCGGATTAGAAGTGTCTCAACAAACATGTATACTCCATGTTTGTGGATACCTCTGTCTGTGCTAGATTTGAAGTCCTGACTGCAGACACAGTTCATGTCTTGTGAATCTACTCAAAACTATCAAATGGGCTTTGGTTTACACACCTCTCAAGTCTGCATTTCTCACTGTTGCATCCTTACTGTTTTCTTCCACTCAACTTTCCAATTATGCGAGTTTCACTTTTGAATTTACTAACTGACATTACCTAACTTTTCAGTGATAGTCTAACTGACTGAGACGAAGATGTACGGGTAAAAATAAGTAACTAGAATACTACCTCCATCAAGTGTGGTGGCCCCCGTCATCATAATGGGCTCTCCCTTCCCAGCATCAGTGAGGCCCCTCAGGTAGAAGCGGTACTGGCTGTGGCGGTCCAGGCCCTTCAAGGTAAACTGGGTGATTGTGGGGTTATCTATCTCATCCTTCTGCAAAGGGCCGTCATCGCTCTCTGTAACTGATCGCAGCAGATTCCAAAACGATTCATCGCAGGTGACAAACGGCTGATTGATGCACATAGTTAATATTCCGTGGCATTTTAAGGGTTTCATTGATTTATCTGGAACTGTGCAGTTGTCCATCTTTCATGTTGTGTACAGACGAACTCATGAATCAAAGGGAAGAAGTGTAATTTATGCTTACTGCGCTGGTACTGAAGCCGGTATCCAGTAAGGATCCCATTAGGGTGGGCTGGGGGCGTCCAGTGCAGGGTCATTTCTGTCTCTGATGGGCTGTCAAGGATCAGGGATGTGGGAGGACCGGGTACTAGCAGCAACAAAACAACACCTGATTACAAAGGGCTCAGCTTAAAAGGATTCATTTTTATTGTTTGATGAAAGCCCTCCATTCAGCCTCGTCGCCCGTCCTTCCTCCACCCGCTGCCGTTTATTCTCACCTCCCTCTTTTGTGTTGAAGGGCAGAGGCTCAGAGTGCGGTCCCTCCGCCTTATTGTTGAAGACGGCAACAAACAGGAGATATCTGGAGTACGGTCTAAGATTACTGATGACCTTCATTTTCTCGTTGGGACCAGTCTCCTCCACCACAGTGCTCTCAGCCTCCGTGGATCTCCGGCTTTTGTGGTGTCTCCTGGAGCCCATCCTTCTCAGGTAAATCTGGTACCACAAAATCAATCACACAAAACGGAAGTTATGGGTTATTTTCAGAGGTCAATTTGAACAAAACTTCGATGAACTAAGGAGTAGCAGCACCTTGTATCCCAGCAGGTGTCCTCTGACCGACTCTATTTCTATAGCTGCCCAGGTCACGGCAACTGTAGTGCTGTTGAGTAGTTCGACTCCCACGCCTATCGGAGCTTCCAGGGGAACTGGGAGATAATGCGAGGGGACAGATGTCAGGACAAAGAGCCAATGTCCACAATTAAACAAAAGCATATACAGTGCCTTGCAGAAGCATTCATGCAGCTTGAACCTTCTCACGTTTTGTGCATTTTATTGGGATTTGACCAGGAAAACTAGGTGGAAAGGTGGAAGAAAAAGGCACATCAAACACGGTTTTCATTATTTCCCTTAAATCTGAACATCTTAACAGTTTGGAGTGCGTGGGTATTCAGCTGTTCCGAGTCAATACTTTAGAGTCCACATTTTCCTGCACTAACAGCTGCAAGTCCTTTGGGTTTTCTCCCAGGCTCACATATAGAGTCTGAACTTTTTGACCATTTCATGCAGTCATCTCCATCTACCTTTCTACTCAGTCTGATCAGCTTCCTCACTGCAAAAGAAGATTTTTATCATGAGATAATATTGATGATATTTCATCATCAACATTGGCAACATCTGACCACCTTGATCTGAATACTGTGTTCCACGTGCTCTGTCTCTTGGCTTGGAACAAACTGGAAACCGGACTTCTTATGGCTTTCTTCTTCCTGCTCTGAAAACATCCAGATTTCTAAAGTGTATAACTCCTGTCCTGTGGAAACGTTTTAAACTTGAGTTGTGGATCTTTGCAGCTCCTTCGTAGTTATAAACAAACATCCAGGGAGCTTCGCCGATGAATTCTGTCCAAGTAAAAGCTTTTGATAATCTTGTACTTGTGCCACACTCTTTTTATCTATAGATGATACAACTGAAACATCTAAGCTTGGGAAATAGTTTTCTTACCTAACTCTATTTTAGGTGCCTTTTCCACATCTTGCTGTTGTTATTCCTGGTACTCATGTTCTCTAATGAACTTCTTAGGACTTCACAGTTGGATTTATACCAAGATTAAATCGAACTCAAGTGGACTTAATTGTTTATTTAGGGGCATTGGCGTAAAAGCAGCTGAATGCATACACGCACCACGTTTTTTATTCTTCAGTGTTAAAATACTTTTCCTTTCTATTCACAATCATGCACCACTTTATGGTAGTTTGTTAAATAAAATTCCAACAAAACACATTCAGCTTTGTGGATGTAGTCCTAACAAAATATGAAAAAGTTTTTTCAGGGCTCTGTCAGAGAAATGTATATTTTGATCCATTTACCATCCTCCCCTGAGTATCCAATAATGGGGTCTGGTTCTGGTCCATAACCAATTGCATTGAAGGCCTGGACTTTTATTTCAAAAGCAGAGAAATTGCCAACATCATCAACGATGACCGGAGGCTCGGTTGTATTCCTCTCGTGCCACTTAGGTCCACTGCCCACTGATCGTCTCCACAGCACCTTGTACTTGAATTCAGCTCCATTGAAATGACGTTTGTCCATTTTCTGCAAGAAAATAAATAGAGGGCATCAAACAAGACCTTTTATGAGAATTTGTTTTTTTTAAATACCAGCACACTCAGGTATTAGTTGTACCTCCCAGGTGATGAGGAGAGTATTTGGGTTTATGGACTCACTCCTGACATTCTCTGGGTTGTTGTCTGGAACTATGTTGTGGGTAAATACAAAAAATAAATCAAGTTTATCTGTATAACACATTTCGGCAACAAGGCTGTTCACAAAGTACTTCACATCATGAAAAAATAAAAAACATCTGATCTTAACATTTTTCAACAGAAATTGCAATATGTTACCTTCAGCTGGTGTGTTGTGGATTTCAGAGGGTTTGCTAGGGTCACTCTTTCCCACTTCATTGATGGCGATGACCCGAAAACGGTAGGACATATAAGGCCAGAGGGAGAGGACAGCGTGCTCCTGGTTGCCGCCGACTCTCTTCAGCTCTTCCCAACCCCTCTCCTTCAAATCTTGGTCTTCAAACTCTATGACATACTCTGTAGAGACACAGACGGTCAGGGAAAACTTCTCCTGATGGGAGACTCTGAGTGCATCAGTATTTGATTTCTATGATCTCGTGAAGTAAGTCATTAAAACAAGCTAGAGTATACTGGTAGTTTCAGGTTAATGCAACAATGAAGATTAGAGAAAGATAACTGACTCATTCCTTTTGAGTCTCAAATATATCTAATATCTAATATCCAAGTGAAAAACTACTAGGTACTAAACCTAGAACAGCGCTCTTGTGGTCATCTCCAGGTGTCCAGCTGAGAGAGATTGCACGATGCCTGGGATCAGAGATCTGGAGGAGGCTTGGAGAGTCTGGACGATCTGAGGGAAACACCAGTAATAGTGTAATCAATGTATGTGTATACGCACTAAATATAGTTTTTAAAATTGCTGTCTAGCCCATGACACTCTTGTAAATGAGATTTTTTACATCTCAACTTTCTATCCTTGTAAAATAAAAGTTAGATGAAAAAGTCATATGAAATATAGCTACATAACATACTGCCAGTGAAAGCTTCAGCTGAAGACATTGCTGGTTTGCAATCTTACCACATAAAGTGAGTGTGGCGCTGGCTTCGACCTTGTCCAGAGAAGAGATGATCTCACAGGTGTAAACGCCCTCATCATCTTGTTCCACATTAGCGATTATAAATTCTGCCCCATCAAATGTGTATCTGGGAAAATGCATCAATTATTATTGTTATGCTTATTTGCCTCTCCCCTAAAAATATTTTTTTCACATATTCATTCAAACTGTCACTGTGTCCTGACAATATGGTATGAGGCAGATAATTGTGAAAGTGCTGACTAGAAATAACTCATCAGAGCCAGGAGGCAGGGCTTAGTGCTGTCAATCACCTTTCCATGTGGTGCTGCTCATCCTCGCTGATCTCACCCCCTTTCTCCCACTACTCTGCAGCTGGCTTAGCTTGTCATGAATGTTCAGACTAGTTAGCATGACCACCAACAATGGCAGATAAGCAATTTTCTGTAACGACAAGTTGTTTCTCTGCCATTAGTACATTTAGCAGCAAACATGAGCTTGATTAACAACGCTAAGACACTCCTCCTAGCTCTGATTAGTTGTTTTTGGTCGGGACAGTTGGATTTCTTCAGAGGGCAACAGTAGTTCAGTGAGGAGGTGGAGGAGGTCGATCTTTTCATAGATTATCTGTTTCATAACATATTGTTACAACATGGTGACAGTTTTAACAAATATGTAAAAGAGGGTTTTTTTTGTAAAAGTTACAAGTTTTTCAGGCTGTTACCCTTCAACCCACAAACCACAGAATCTTTTTATGATTTTTATGTGACAGACTAACACAAACTAGAGTTAACAGGGAAAAAAAAGTTTGATTTTTTTATTTCCCTTTCCTAGTAAAAAAATTGTGCTGTGTTCATTTGTTTGTAGCAACCCTGAGTAAATGCTTTGTAGAATGCTTTTGCTTGCAATTACAGCTGCAAGCTTTGCACATCTACAGAATGAAATCTTTGCCCACCATTCATTTTAAAATAGCTGCAGCTCAGTCATATTGGACAGCGAGCATCTGTGAGTATACACTTTCCCATTTTGCTACAGATTCTCAATTGGTCATGGTCTAGTACAGGGGTCAGCAACCTTTATAACCCCAAGAGCCAATATATCCTTAACTCCAGCTAAATAAAAGTTGTTTAGAGCTACAAAACCAGCATGACTAAAAAAAATGGAAACAAACAAACAAAAAAAGCTTCCTTTTGCAATACACTGGATCCCCAGTAATGGCTAAAAGAAGGCATTAGCAAATCGCTACAAATCCATGAATTCTTTAGATTCCCTCTAAAAATGCTTATAATTACCTATTTTATTAGACAATAATAAGTGAAAAAATGGATTAGTGGCAGAATAATTTAGTCATGTTACACAGATAATTCCAACAATTACTATACTGCAAATAGCTATCCTGTAACTACAGAAAAAATAATTTAGATGTTTTTTAAGGTTTTCTAGTGGTCTTTATTTAACAACACTTGAGAAGACGAAGACATGGTGCAAATGACCAGGGCCAGGATCTGAACCGGGGACAAGTGCATTGAAGACTGTTGTCTGTGTGAGTCTGCTCTACCACTGAGATATGTGGCGCCTCCTAGTTTAAATGTTGGATACTTCTTCAAGGGACCTCTTACACTGTTTAAAGCACAGTGCAACCCTAGTAGAAGATATAAAGGCTTGTAAATGTGAAAATCAGTCAAATCCTAAATGATCTTGGGCTCTAATGGGTAGATTTAAAGTCTCACTTTTCATCACTGGGGGATTCCATCAGTTTCTGGTTGTTCTTTCTCCACTGGATTTGAGGAATCCTCAGTCTGGTATCATAAAGGCCCACACATGTAAAGATTGCTGTGTTTCCATGCTGCACCTTCTGGTTCCTAGGTGGTGTCAGGATCACTGTCCTGTCTGGAAGGGAATGTGAAGAAATAGCGAAAGTAAGGTGAGTCAAGCTGCAGGAGGTTAAAGTTACATGACTTGCACTGTGTGGGGGTGTGTTTGTGTGTGTCTGACTTACTGAACACCTCCAGCTCGGCGATGATTGACAAGTTGGAGTTTTGAACTGAGCAGGCGTAGGGACCTTCGTCATCATGGCTGACATTAATGATCTGAAGCCCTCCATTGGGAAGTGGCTGAAGTCTGGGATCATCCAGAAGGTACGATGCCCCTCGCTCCCTGAACACATCAGAAAACTGGCAAGCTGAGTACAAAATTAGGCCTTTCAGCTACTCTAATGAATTCACCAGTTTAAGCACCACTTTGCCTGTTTTACATAAAAAAACAAAGCCAGGTTGGATATGTGCCTGGCTAACAGATTTCACAGTCACAGTCCAGATGTAACAACATTTGGCTGTTAATTTATGCATATGAAGAGCTGCCTACGCGATAACATCAACTTTGCAAAATGAGATATAAAAACCCGCCAAACGTCACTGGAAAATTTTAAATAAAGTAGTGAGGAATTTGCCTCACCATATGACTTTAGGTTTAGGAGAGCCGAAGGTCTCACACTCCAGCGAAGCGCTCTGGCCTTCAGTAACGGCGTACACTTTCCGGTCATCTGTAATGATCTGCGGAGGCAGTTCTGAAAGAACACAGAGTCATGACTGTGGAGGACCAAACCTGCCAAAATGCATCTGTAAACAAGTGCATAAATAAATACATGCTTCAGTAAAGTAACACAGCGAAAATAAAGAATTTACAAGACTTATTATGGTATATATTTCATTTCAAACTATAAGAATTTATTTGTACATTTTAATTGAAATTTACAATTAAATTGTTCACCTTACTGCTCATTTACTCAGTTCTTTAATATTTACTTCTTAATTTATTTTTAGACAGACTTTTAGTTATATATTTCACTATTAATTATTGTTATTTGCCCCATTTCGATCCACCACCAGCCCCCATTTCTTTATGTTGAATGTTAAGCTTAATATCATCATTTTAATTTCTTTAAATTTATGATCACTTATGCTTTATTTCCTTCTCTATTTTTTTTCAGATACTTTTCATTTGTGACAATGTTGAAATAAAATACATGGTAAGTGGGTTTGGATTGTTTTTTTTCCTGTCCCCCAATGTAATGTTCATATTAAAATTGCTGTCATTTGAAATGGTGTTTGCGCTGGGTAAATCTAGCTATCTAATACTTGAATTTTAACAATTTATAACCTTAATCATGACAGTAAAAAGCAAAAACCAATTAATTTTTTTTTCACAGCACTGTTTATGTGTATTTTTATTCTCAATTATCATAGGTTTGTTCCTCCAGAAATGCACACAATTTATACAGATAAACTACCAATAAGTAAAAAATGAACACCCACTGATGATGTATACGTAGGTGTTGGTGAGGATGATGCCGTGTTTGTTGGAGGCCCGGCACTGGTAGACAGCGGTGTCTTCAAAGTCGACAGTATTTAGGATCAACGATGCATTTTTCGCTATCACAGTATGTCTGGAGTCAGTTCCTGTTAAGCAGTTACACATCTGAGTACATCTAAAGTGCAGGAAGTTGTTTGCTGAAAATGGTTCAGTGGGATGTCTCCTCTGACCTGAGATCTCCTCTCCGTTCCTGGTCCAGCTGATGGTCGGAGAGGGCGTGCCCTCTGCTGCACAGTCTAGCCTTACCATTTCACCCGGAGCATAGATCAGACTCTCTGGGATCACTTTCCAATATGGAGCAGCTGCAATGGACATATATGGTGCATGCAAGGTTAAACTCAAGCATTGTAGTTTAGAGAGTTTGTCCTAACAAAATAATTTGGTAAAACAAATAAAGAAATACATAAAGGTCACACAGACTAAGGTGTAGAGTGTATATTTCTGTTACTTTTAATAATTATAGGTCACAATAAATGAAACTCCAAAACTGTCTCAAAATATTTGAATTTTGCGCTGATATTTAGTTTGAATTTATTTAGATACACCAGCCAAATACCAATACCAATGCCAGAGAATGTGGTGGACAAAAATGTGGCTCTGCAGTCTCTTGACTGTGTGTCTGTGGAGAAGAAGAGAGTGAGACACACCTTCTACTTTCAGATGGTAGGTGTGTTTGGCATTCCCTTGTGTGTTCTTGGCTATGCACTGGTACTCGCCACTGTCACTTTCAGAGATATCACTGAGGCGCAGGCGTCGGTCAAACATTTCTTTGAATGTCCGGGATTCATCCAGCTCACCTTCCTTCTTCAGCCACGTAATTTCAGGAGCTGGACTGAAGAAGACGAGAGTCAAAACACGCATTGTTAAAGACTGAATGTAAAGATAGACATGGAATGAGGAAGATATGAAACAGAGAAAGGAAAAGCAGAAGAAAAGTGTAAACACCCAGCAGAAAAGGAGATATACACGGTACAAAAGGGAAGGAAGGATGAAACACATGAGCCAAGAGCAAATGGAGTCAAGATGAAAAAACGTAGGATGGAAAAATGGGATCACTGGCTGTAAAGATTGATTTTAAAGAGCAGTTTTATTTTTCTCTTTAATGGAAGCAAAGGTGCATATGTTGCCAGGCATATATGAAGATACTTACAGGCCTTGAACAATGCACTCAAGTTCTATCGTCTGGCCCCTGAGGGCCTGGTACGTGCTTTCGCCTCCAGCAGGCCTCATCATGTGTGGTCTACGGTTCCGCAGTACCGAATTGGCTGGACAAAGAGAAGCGGAAATGCATTTAGACAAAGAGAAAGACTCATGCATATGGATGGGCAATTTTCAGATAGCTGTCCTGCTGACACTGCAGCCTCTTCCGTTATGCTGACACGCCCTTGCAGTGAGAAACAGGGTCCGGAGAGTGAGCCGGACAAGTCCACCACAATAGCAACAGATGCAGATTTACAAACAGGGGTCTCATGTTAACACATGTTCATCTTTCTGACCTCTAGTTGAGCCACAGATGCTTGTGGCGGCCTCTCAGTGTGAGCTGCATCTCATTACAACAAAGGTATCGACTCCCTGCTGATTGTGGGACGTCCAGCAGATTTAGCCAATGCTTTGGTCAGGAAAGCATGCCACAACATTTTGGCTTAACAAATAACAAACTGCAAATGTCCATTTGAAATATATCATCAAAGCCACTAAAGGAGAGAAAAGTGGTATATCTACCCAGAAAATATAAGCACTGTTTAAAAAGAAAAAAACAGTTGTAGCCACTTAAAACTAGGAAGTACCATATATTAAAGATATCATCTGAAGGTTTGCCTTGTTTAAACCTTAAACATTTAATGCTGTTTTGTCCTGACTGCTGAAGTGAGAATCAACACCACAGTAAGATCAGAGCTTTGATATGAGCTTGTAGAAACTTATGAGTCTGATAGGGGATTTAAAGAGGTCTCAAAATAATTTGAATTAAGCCTCTCCACTGTATGGAAATTGGTTTACAAATGGAAGACATTTAATAAAAAACAGTCAGCATGACCAGGTCTGGCTGTCCAAGCAAGTTTAACCGGAAAGCAACTGGCAAAATGGTAAAAAAAAAAAAGCCTGGAAAAAAAAAAAATAGACAAATTCACAGCTTCAGCTGCTGGAGTCAACCTCGATACTCACAGGGGTTAACCTTCAGAGTGATGGGCTCCTGGGCCAGAATGGTGCGTGTCACCATGTACTGGACGTTGCAGGTGTAGTCGTCCCTGCTGTCATCCATTGTCAAATGAGCAAAGTAAAGGTTGCCATCCTTTCCAACCACAACCCGCTTACTCAGCTGGATATGGTGCATCTCTGAAGAAAAGGAAAAACAATAAAACGATTGAAAGCGGTTACAGACACAGTATATCTCAGACAGTGTGAGGTAATCTAATAACTTGGGATGCTTAAAAGGCTTGTTTTTGTAAAAGGGAGCATAAAAAAAAATTGCGAGGAAAAATGATAAAGTAGTGTTGAGAACTTGAGAACTGCCAACTTTTAAATACACTCCGACATCTTTTAGAAATGATGCTTTTTGAAATGCATTATGCATTTTTCACAGATATGATACAAGTGGACTGCAAAAGATGAGCATGTGTAATAAAATTGGAGATAACAAACTCACTCTGATCCATCCAGTGAATGATGGGCTCCATGGAGCTCTGAGGGGGGTTACACTTCAACACAATACTGCTCCCCTCATCAGACTTCGCAGTAACCGCCTTCTCCTTCTGCTTCTGCTGGGTAGGGGGGACTGCACCAAAGTAAACAAGGAATAAATATACAGAGGTGAGTTTGTGTGGAAACAGGTGGTAAGCAAACAGCAACCCAAAGAGAAGATTTCCAGAGGCAATCCTCATCACATGTCATCTTAGACAAATACCAATGAGGGAGTCTTATTTCTGAATTTCCATAACAGAATCCTCAGAGAAAACCGCAGGTCGTTTTTTCTTTTTTTTTTTTTTTTGCCTTTAAGATATATAACAGTGAGATATGTGAGTCATGCGTGTGTGATCTCCATCTCTCTCTCCTTTCTGCTCGGTGTTCGTAACCCCACAGGAGTCACTGAAGAGTGCATCACATGACATCAACTCAAGAGTGTTTCTCAGGAAACCGTTGTCAGGGAAACTGTGAAGGAAGGAGGTCGCCCAGGAGAGAGGCAGTCAGGCAGGTGGATGGATGTTCGGAGGCCCTCGTTGGCTCAGGGCTTGTCTGCATCTGTGTGTTGATAATTGCGTCCCTGAATGTAATTATAATGTAGCTCGGGAGTGGGCTATTTTTGTTTTATAGAAGACAAATCAGTAAAGCTAAAGCAACCAAAGGGCCACACACTGAAAACACAGCTATTTCAAAATGAATTATCTGATACTTCCATACATCCTTAGCCACAGCAGTAAAGAGACAAGAAGGAAAAATCAGACACCATTCTGTTGTTTGGCTATCCAACCTACCAACACTCAAGACATCAAGATACGGGAACTCATCCATTTAACGTAAAGACTGGCCTCTGACACAGAGGAAGCTGTCCACCTTTTTCTGACTGTGAACCACTGCCTCAGATTTAGAGGAGTTGACTGTCATCTCAGCCAGTTCACTGAAAACAAAAGGTTATGAAATGTAGACAACAGCAGCAAAACCTCATCACTTCCTAAAAGGAAAAAGGAGGTAGTAAGGTTCCCAAATCAGGCCTACTCCTCTTACAACAGAAAAATTGTAACCAGGATCAGAAACACTAGGGAAAGTCCAGCTCGCAGAATGGAGACAAACCATTTGCTTTGTGTGTACAAGGACTGGAATGCCCTTTAGAGCATCCGGACACTTCATACTCCCATCAGCAACTCCCCACCAAATCCAGTTGATATACACTATTGTCTCCCAGATCCATAAAACAAATGTGGCCTAGAAAACAAAACCTCGTTGACCTCCTCAGCAACTTGATGTCAAATCAAACCTGGGCCACACCTCCATGATCTGGACTCTCTTTCTGAATTCAACAATCAGTCAGAGCAGACATTCCCAGTTATCAGATGTAAAATACATTCTGAGAACTGACAATTATACCTTGTCCAACAATACACTAAAACATAAAACACAATGAAATGAGACACATAAATCTATGCAGATTTAAAAAACACAGGTGTATCATATGTTTGCCTATATAGTACTCTTTTACTATAGAGTAGTAGGGGTAGATTGCTGATCTAGAGAACATTTTTGTCAATGCTCAGCTTTAAGAACGGGATAAGGATCTCTTTCTTTGTGAAAACTTGATATGGTTGGCCTAGTTCAATAAATGGTTTTGCCTCATTTTACTATTGTGTTTCATATTTTCCTATTTACTGCAGTGAGGAGAGATTGTTTCATTCTTGAACTGCAGATGGGGGGATGCACATGACCATTTCAGGGTCTGTAAATGGTCCCAGGGCCACACCTTGGACACTCTTGATTTACAATGTCCCGTTTTCATTTAAAAACATCAGTCAAGTGGATATTTCTTGAAGTCTGGATCTGGTGGTACTCTGAGCTTTGAAAATCAGCTTCATAAATCTACAATGGCGAAGCTAAATTCTGAATTTCTAATGCTAAAAATATATTTCCTATGAATTGAGTGATTTTAAAGGGAACTTCTTACCATCAGTTTTGAGGATGGCTTCCTTCGACACAGCCGTCCCGAGCTCGTTGGTGGCATAGCAGACATATTTGCCTTGGTACGGGTTCAGGGTGTCCATAGTTTTACTGAGTGTGGAGAAGGCGAACAAACCAAAGCTTTTCGTAACATTAAGCTCCATGTCAGCACTTGGGTCAAATGGCTTTCCATCCTTAGTCCAACTGAAACTGAAGCAGAAGGAGAAAGAGAGTAAAATGATGATCATTTTAACATCAAAGTCACACAGTCATTTTCAAGTCTCAGAAAGCAGTCATTTATGCACAGAAGATGTCAGTGGAATTGAGGCCACAAATGGATTTCTGTGAAATGTACACGGGATGCCCCAGTGGAGCTCAGAGGCCTGCGCTGTGTGTAATTGCGATATTCATCTCTTTTTCCTCGGCAATGGGAGCAGTTTTCCACTTCAGAGCAGCTAAGACACTCCGAGAGAGGAGATCGCCCGAGGGCTTAATGACATTTATCCTCTGCTGAAACAAGAACTCTGATTGGGAGAAGCTGTGCTTTCGTGTAATGCTAATATGTAGATGTCAGCCGAACAAGGAGAAGGAAGGTCACTGTTCTCGGCTTCCTAAAAAGATCAGCAGAGCTGCTCTACAGATATTATGCTATCAGATTTACAGTGTCTACCGAAAGAACTAATACCCCTTAAAATTTCTTTTAGGTTTTCTCACATTAAAATCCCATGATTCAATGTATTTGTATTGGCCCACAAGAAGCGACACATAAAATAAAATAAAATAGATTGTTTTCAGAATTTTTAGAAATATACACATTTATATTTAGCTGCCTTTACTCTAACACCCTTAAATAAAATTTAGTTTAATAAAAGAAATTACCTAATTTGTAAAGGGTCCACCTGCAGAAACTGCTTCCATCAATCTATGATCAAAATCTATCATCTTCTGTACTGACAAAAACATATATTATATTGTTCAGCAGATACTTGCTCTACAGGTACTTCCAGCTCACCCCCTTGCTGACTTTAATATTGATGTAAGTAACTTTAGTATGCTCTTTAATAATTGTCTCACTCCCTAAAAGCTTTTTTATGTCATCTCTAATGATCCAGGATTTTGGTCGACATGTAAAATTCTACCTGTGATGGAAAACAAACTCTGAACACCGCATGCCCTCTGTGAAACATGGTGGTGGCAGAAAAGACTGAGAAGCTGGTCAAAGATTCTTGGTAGACAGAGGAAGCTAAATACAGTACAGTATTATTCTGGAAGAAAAAAAACTGCTGGAAGCAGCAAAAGATTTGAGACTGGGCTGGAGATTCAACTTCCTGCACTACAGGGACTTTAAAAGACAAAACCTACAACGTCATGGTTGAAACTGTAATTACCTAAAGAGTGGCTGAATACAAGGGCAAGCCGCATTTTTTTAGATATTTACTGAAATTTAGAAAACCTTTTTTTTTTTTCTTGCTGCTTTTTAATTACAAACTTCTTTGTAATAGTTTGTCACAATAAAATTGAGGTTGTTGATTTTATTATGAAATAAAACATTGAAAAGTTCAAGAAGCATGAATTCTTCTGCAAAGCACCATAGACCCACTGTGTTTATGTGTTTGCATGGATCTGGTTGTGCTGACAAACCTGGGCATTGGGACGCCAGAGGCTTCGCACTTCATGACGAGGTCCTCGGTGCTAAAAACTGTGACAGACTCCGGGTGTGTGGCGATCTGAGGAGGCCTTTTATCTGCATGGACCGAGACAAGAATTAGTTCAAACGCGCAGTCTTGTTCTGTACACGAACAGAAAAAAGGGACTGGAGAACGATGCATGCTGCCACAACTTGAGTTCTGATGTGTACATATACTGCCACAAAACATATGTGTGCTGTCTGTTTCGAAGAGTTTTCACACACATCACAGACTGACCAGATACTAGCCACTCTCTGCTTAACAGACGCCAATTAGTATGTTGAGTCAGTATCATTTGACAAAGCTCTGAAACACAAAGAGATGAAATATGGGCCAAGAAAAAAGAGCAGGAGCAAGAGAGAAAGGAGAGAAAATGTGTTTTCAATGAGAGGAAATTGATGCGTAATGTAGGGAGGAGAGTTAATGGAAAAGAGGATATATGGCACAGTGTTTTCCCCGTGAGACTAAGAAAGTGAAGAGCCTGTGGGGAGAGGGAACAAGGATAATGAAAAAAAATGTGTTCATTAGAGACTCTGATTAAGACAGAGGTAGAATATGTGTTTGCTAAATAAAAGCTGAGAAATTGATCACTGAGCTAAAGGCTTTTTTCTATATTAGGTAAGTTTGTCCTCTTTAGTCTGATTCAGCAAACTGCACCTGTGAAAATGCACACAGAATCTGCAAAAAACAATTATTTTGTGGATAAGAAGTATAAAACAGGTTCCAAGGTGTTCCAAAAGATATTTTACAATTTGAAGGGATGCACATTAATCCAGAAAGTCTAAACTTCTTCTGATTTTACTATGCCATATATAGTGATTGTACAAACATAGGTCTCATTATAGAAACTGTCATTACCACAGGTTGTTACCCATGACCTCCAAAATATGGGAAGTATGTTATCTTACTAAGCTGTTAAACTTAAAAAAAGTTGGTCTAATGTCTGATAGTATATATTAAAGAGTTGAAAGATTTTAATTGTAAATTTAAATGTCGATTTTAAATGTCAATTTTGCAGTAAATTAATTTGGAATTTACAACAAAATTTGCATTTGCAGCTACTTTAATTTTACAGCAAATTAGAATTGCAGTAAAAATGTGAAACAAATGTATTCAGTGTCAGTGGCTGTGAAAATAGTGTCAGACTCCGTCTCAGGTAGTGTCAACAAAATCTGACTATTCAGCATTATAATACAGAGTGGAATTTCAGGATGAAATAATTGACAAAGCCTTTTGACAATCTTGTTTATTTAGATGACATGGACACTTTTTTTGACACAAACACTTGTTTCTTGAGGAATGGGAAAACTATTGATTTTGAGCAAGCCACTCACTTTTTTAATTTGCACTAATTAGTTTAAGAAATGCACTAAGTGTTGTGCAAATGTTAATATTGATGTGAGAAATGCACCCAGAGCGACTAAGAAAAACTGTGACGTCACTATGAAAGCTTTGAAAATATATAAACCAAAATTAATAAAGTAGGGGTTTTTTTCCAGCGAAATAAAAGTAAGTCCTTGATAGTTGGGGTCATTTTCGGCTTGACTTAAATGAAAAGACCCAGGTTTTAAAGAAGGGTGATTCCAGTGAGCAGTAGGTAAACGGATGTAGCAGGGAAAGGAGAACAGAGGAGGGGAAAAAGGAAAGACACTGAAGTCAGAGAGCTAGGAGAGAGCTGATAGAAAGTCCAAAAGGAAAACAAATGGCAGAGCAGATAAACAAATAAAACAAACAGGGTAAATTCAGAAAGAGACAAATGGGAAGAGTGTGAGAATTTAATGAAAGAATTCCCACTCATAGAGAAAATAATCCCATTTTCTTAGCTGATCAAATTGAAGTGAAGTCTGTAGGCACTGCTCTACTATTGGCAGAAGAGGAAGAGGAGGAGGAGTGAAGTTGCTGCTTTGTGCTTTAATTCCTCTATTTCTTCAAGCCTTTGATCTGACAGCTCAGCTGCCAGCTTCTCAAACTTTCTCCTGCTTGCTCCTAGAGGGAAACTACCTATTGAGAGCCAATGAGACTAAAACACAACCCCCACCAACTCAAACAGGCTCGTGTTTTTTTCCGAAGCTAGCCTCACGCGGATCGGCACACGACCATAACACAGCTAATGCACGCTCTGATGCCAGATTCATTTAAGTGCACCACTGTCAGCAGGATGGAAAATAGCCTCTCTGGCATAATGAAAGTGTTTACAATGAACTTTAGCAGTACATTCATTAATATAGGACAAACAGCAAGAGAGTTAAAAGCACTTACTGTCCCCTGTGCAGTTTGTTCGTCCACAGAGTTGGGCAGAGTGAAAGAAATGAGGGGAAATATTTTAGTTTAATACAGACAGACAGACAGACAGACAGACAGATAGATAGATAGATAGATAGATAGATCACTGCCTCAGCAACTCTAATCAATATGTTAGAGGTTCCCTAATTGAAAGGCAGAAAAACCTTGACCTTTCCCATTCCTGTTTGACCCACCTCCAACCCCCTTTTTTCCTCCTCATCATCATCCCTTCATCGTCTTTGGCCTCCTCACCTCTGCGTCACCTTGTTCCTTTGGGAATTAGATGACAGAAATCTCTACACTTCGTCATCTTTTCTTGAAGGGTGCATGTGGGCTCGGCTCGGATGAGGACTCGCACTCGCTTTGTTTGTGTTCTCACCATTTCAAAGTGTGTGTAGGTGGTGAAAGATTGGGACTTGTACTGATAAACAGTGGAAAAAAAACAAGAGCAGCAGAGGAAACAATATTTGGTGGGTTGGCCAGCAGCAGGAGCAGCAATGGCGGCAGAGGAGATGAAGATCAATTTCCCTCCGGGCCCTGAGCTCAGCTGTAATTTTAATGCCCACATATTGCATCGAGGCGGTGGAAGAAATAGGATGAGGTGGGGGGGATGAAAAATGCTCGTTGGATTTTAGTTGTGTAACTAAGTTGTTGATTTAATTCCCTTCAAACAGGTTTCACCAAGGAAACCAGATCAATAGAGGGACTAATCAATGCAGTATGAAGGGATCAATTATAGAGTAATTACACACGCCATTGGTCCAGATGAGAGCTATGCAGAGATACCCCTGAAAGAAGCATTCAGAGATTTTTTCCTCTAAATACTGAAGTTACTGAGGAGGAAACATGTTCACATAGTTCATCTACTCTAATTAGTCATGATTAAAGATCATTATTGGTGTGTGTTGGTGAATCAACAATGCAATTAACACAACAAGCTAATCTCATTCCAGCATTCGACTATTGTTTTGGATGTTATGATATTAATCAGTACTCACAGTTGGAGGGCATTTCGATGGCTGCCCGGCTGGGCAGGACTGCGAGGGAAAGGAGGGCTAGGACAAGGGGGAGGAGGTGGGAGGAGCTCTGCCCCCTACTGCAAACCTGCTGTCGCTGCATGTGAGGCATCGCTCACAGTGCCATCAATGTCCCACCTGCTCACAGTGCAATGCTCACAGAGGCAACCACGCGCACGCCGAAGGTGAGCAGGTGTCAGGATGTGCTTCACGTGCTAGAGGTCTTGGCTTCGCTTCATATGTCTCCGGTCCTGCTGGCCTTCTGTCTCTCCTGTTTGGGCTTTAAATCAGTGCCACGCCCTCCTGCAGGAAACTGTCTACAGGCTGAAACAGATAAGAGGGGTGGAGGTGGGGGAGGGAGAAGAAGAAGAAAAAGAGGGCAGAGCAGAGAGGGGGCCATGTGTTAGAATGAGAGAAATGACCCTGCAGCATGTGGTCAGACTGACAAGCAGAGTTGTTAAGGGATAGTTTTAATTCAACCTTGTCTTTAAAGCAAGGCTCTGGTAAAATTTTATAAGAAGTTAATGTTTCACCTGCATTAAAATTTATATAAACACAGACAATTAGTAAATTAGTAGTAATTATCTGAACAATATGACCCTTCAAATGTTTGCAATGGGTGGTTATTTATGCAGAAGCTGATGAACATCACCTTAAGCCTTTTACCAAAACATCCCTTCAAAATTCCTGAACTTCCCAATAAAATCGTCACCGATGAGTGTCCCAAACCTGTCCATGTTCTAGGACACACAAAAAAAAGCCTTCATACCTTTTCTGAATTACAGGACCAGTGAACCATGTGAAGAGGTCATTCAGTGGGACAGATGGAGAGAATACCACAACAAGAGGCTCCCAGCACACAGTAAAATGCAGGAAGCGCCAAAATCTGATATTCCACAGGGCGGACGCATAAACAGTTGACGAAAGGTTGAGTGATAAGAGCCGCATCGCATCGTCACGAAAGGAAAGTGACATGTCTGGGTGGCGGTGCTGTGAGAAAGATGTGATAAAGATGCTATCACTCATAGGGAGTGAGGCGAGCCTCTCCTCCTGGGACTCTATCCATACTCCATCTGTACGGTTGGAACCAGGGCCACAAGCCGGCTATCCTTTCCCGCGGCACCACATGGAGCAAGCCTGCTGATTGTTTACACTGCTCAGTATCACACACAACGAGCTGTTATGGCACACCATGATTAAGACGCGCACATGTGAGACAAAAGAAAGTGGCAATAATAGACACATGGAGGGTAGAGAGGGACTGTTTGACAGCTCCACAGGCTGAGTGGAGGGGATTTTTGGCTCAAATTACCACCGTTTTTTGGCACTGCCACAGCATTTGAGAGAGGGGTGACCTTGAGACAGAGAGAGAGAGAGAAGGTGTGAGAGAGAAGAGGTGAAGATGATGAGAGAGCACGGAGGGTGGGAAGAAGGTGGGAGAGTGGTGATTATCTTTCATTTTCTTTCATCGAGTGGGTAATGGCTGCCACAGTAATTACTGTTGATATTATATTTGTCACTCAGGGGAGAAAGTAAAGGAGAAAGAGAATGTGAAATATGGGATTCTTCTATAACAGGGGAGACAAATCAGATTAAATTAAAGAACAAACAGGAGCTAAACCCCTAATAAGGCAGTTTAAACTAACAGCTTTAGGATTAAATGAGGCATTACACTCACTCGCCTGCCTTTCAGAATAATTGTACGCAGAGATGAGACGGAGGGGTAAGTGGGAGGAGGACTTTAGGACTGACAAAAAGTGGATAGAGAGATTGTTGAGGAGAACAGGAGAAGAGAGAGAGATAAGGCTACGGAAGGAGAACAGGAGGAGAGGAAGGCAACAAACTTGACACTTATCTCATCCTTCCAGTCCACATACACACACGATGCAAAATCCTACAATTAGAGGGCGTCATTCACTTTTTCCTTTGTCCTCTTCTTCCCTCCCAGTCTCTCCATCAGACTAAAGCCTCTTTAGCTGTTGTTCTTCGGAGACAAGCAGCCAATTAGTCTTAAATCAGCATCTCCGAAATGCCTTTAGAGGCAGACAAACGCAGCAGAGCTAGTTTGGGTTTAACTCCAGGATTAATCTGATTTAAGGTGCGGACTTGCCTGTTAGCCTTCTCCAAAGAGACTGTGAGGTAATGCTGAGTGGAGCAAAGTAAGATGCCTATTAATGATTAGCAGCATAACGGCTGTCATCCTGCCAATCACGTGTCGCTGAGGAGACTGTTACTCAAGCTGTACAGAGAAGTCAAGTGGTGTCTGTAATTAGGGAAAATTTTAGCAAAAAACTCAGAAGACAATTGTAAATTTGTGCAAAATTATAACTTATAAAAGCATATTGAATAAAACATAGATGACAAATTGAAATTGTTATGAAAAACAAGAAGTTTTCGAGGTTTTTTGGTTCTTTTTTTTTTTTTTGGACAACAAACTAAACCCAAAGAGTTCTCTCAAAAGTTTTCAAGACGACACAGGGAACTTTCATCTCTAGCAAATCTCCAACCAACAGTTTGGTGGAAACTCTCTCATATTTAAAATACATGACATTACATATTAGTGGAGGGTTGCACCCAGGCTGCTCTAACATATATGACAGTTTTGAAAATGACATTTAGAATCTCAGCTAAATTCAGATTGTGGAGAAAATGTGTGATTATATGATTCTGTGATTTTTATTTCTGTTTTGTATTTGTTTTTCCAAGCAAAGACTGACATGTGAGCCAAAGCTGCTTTGCCATTGGGTACTTTAGCAGTATCGATTGTTTCACAGCTAACGTTTCCAGGTTACAAACAGCAGAACGTCATGCTCATTTTTCGAAGGTGCAATCTAGGAAGTGACTTCAAATGATAACAGGAGGTTTGGACAAATTACAGGAAATTTGCTGTTTTCTTCCTCCAACCTCTGTCTGTCACGAAACATGATGGATTTGGAGATGTTGACAGTATGATATTCATTTCAGAAAAAAGATTAAAAATACATATTATTTTTTTTCCACATTCTCAAGCGAATACACACAGAGACTGCTGTTTACAGTTACTGATGCTAACCCTAAACCTATATTGATGCTATATTGATGCTAAACATGCTAATCGTCAATATAAAACTCTCCACATAGAGCGGAAGTTTAAAATGTCATCTTGATAATTTCATCTTTGCTTAAGGATAAAAAAAACACAGTTTTACAGTAACAGCTCTGTTACACACACCGTGTGACTTCGCCTCTGTTCTACATATTGATAATACATTACCGATACCAGTGGTAGTAGATATATTAAGCACCGTGAAGCAGAATCAGATGAAAGACTGATATAAGCAGGTTAGATCTTTACCAAAACTGGAACTGAAATGTGCAACAAATTTCTGATCTAAACACTTGTAGACAGACACAAACAAAGAAGCTTGTATTCAATGAACACAGTCTGAAAGGAAGGAGGGCAGGCAGGCGCACACACACCTCTGTCACAGATAAAAAAGCATGGTTCAGTGGGCTTCAGTCAGGGGGGCAGACATTCCCTGAGACTGTCTTCATGCAGTGCTGAGAAGGAGCAGTAAAGGAGAACACTATAATGACCTGGGAGGAAGAAATAAATGACTGCGACGTGAAAGAGCGTTGCTATGTAACAAGGACAACCCAAACACGCTGATTGCCCAAACTGATGCGACCCAAGACACACACACACACACCGACAACTTCCAAGCTGCATACGCGGCATGAAGCCAGAAGGTTGCTCCATTATCACAGGGGCGAGACACAGACAACGAAGCAGCTGCCCCGACTTCTCTCTATCTGAGCGACTGCTGCGCTGCCGTCAATGATCCAATCTCAGCACTGTTACCTGCTTCATTGGACTGGGTCAAAGGTCAGGCGTGGGATGGCTGTATGCAGCTGGGGCTCCGGTGACCTGACAGTGCTTTTAAGCGCTTTTTAAAACTATTAGCACCGCTGGAATGTCAAACGGTGCCATCAGAAAATTGTTCAGCCACTGGAAGAGTGTGAAGCGAGGACAGACGTGTTGAGATGTGAGGGTGTGGCTGTTTTTTTTTGTGTGTGTTTTTTTCCTTCTTCTTTACAAGGAACCCAGAGTGAAAGAAGATTAGCTGCCAATGGTTCATGTATCACACAAGCTAAATGGACCAAGTCAATTTCCCAGATGCTTCAATAATTTATGAAGTCAGGCTTGGAGGCATTTTTCACATAAAATTCTAGTGTATCTGATGTTCTAGATTACGCTGTCGCTGCTGCTGTCATTGTCAAAGATTAACTACCAAGTTTTGTGTCCTTCACATTTTAAACAAATCCAACACAATCCAGACTGGCAGAACAATGGTAATTTTGCTAATTTACAATTTTCAGTTACCATTTATTGAAGAAATGACATCAATATATAAATCTCAAAGTCTCGTGGGATTGTTTTTAAAAAGGAATTTACTTCTTTGGAGAGAATCATCAAAATAATTTCACAAATCTTAAAATTGTTCACACAGTTTTCATTTGCAAAACTGCAGAGCACGCTTTCTCTGCCACCCATTTGCTCCTGTCTTTCCGTAACAAAATGTCTTCATTAATGTGAAATTGACATGTTGGGCGTTGCCAAGCACACTGGGTCCTTCGCAGGCTCTCTTGTCTGAGTAGAAACACAAGATCAAACCTCAAGAGTCTAATCAAGTCTTGAGTTTCGCACATTATCTGATCCTCGCCGTGCCAACCACCCACACGTACGCACTGTTTGATTCATATCAGCACACATCCTCACGTGTGAAGCTTGGACGCCAGTGAATGTAGCCCAGTATAGTTTGTCTCCCCGTTGCAGATTATGCAAATGTAGGTTTTGAAAGCCTTCCTCGGTGTACTTGTGATCAAATGAGACTGGATTACAGGGCGAGCATGTGTGTGCATGTGTGTTCAAGCACGCGTGCTGGTCCTGTGCGTCCCGTCACGCCTTGCCTTTAAATATTAACTACCTCCAGCTGTGAAGATGTGTAAGGAGGAGAGGATGCAGGACAGAAGGAGAGGGGGAGAAAAATAAATGAACACATGCCCCCCTTTACCCCCAGTTGTACCCCGAGGGTTTGTCTGTCTGAAGAAACATAAGATGAAAAGGAGACGAGTGGAGAGATATTGAAGGGATGGAGTGATTTAAGCCATAATAAACACAATACTTACTAAAAAGAAAAGTAAATAAGTAGAAGCAAGAGTCAAAGAAAAAGAAATTATGTTTGGAATACAAGCTCATGCCAATAGGGGGTCATGATCCTTGGAGAGTGAATTATTCATAAAATTCCTCTTCCTGTCACCACTATTTGCCCTGAATTCGCCCAGATTCATAATTGATTTTCTTCCATTCATTCATGTGGTTCAGCCTCAAACGGCTGTTGCTGACCGTCCGCTCCTCTGTCTTTGGAGTGGCTGTCTGATTCTCTCACGTTCACCCTCCTCTCTACCTCTCTCTGGCAGAGTCATACTTAATGCATGACTCTGTTACAGTGAGACAAGTCTCAGGCCCACTTTGTCGCTACGGCAGAAAAATACCGCAAATCATGTGAAATAACACCCGCAGCTTTTGCTTTCCACAAGAACACAGTTATATGTCAAAGTGTCTCACAAACAAACGTCACACCCCTTGGACATTTTCACATTTTGCCATATTGCAACCGCAGTAGTGCGAGTGCAAATAAAAGCGTAAAAAGTGTGGTAGTCATTTTGAATCACAACGATTTACTCTAATACCCCTATTTTAAATTTAGCATAACCTATCAAACACAAAACATACCAGCAGAGAGTCCACAAAGGTGTAAATCAAACTCTATAAATACATTTGTTCTGTGAAGGTCTCAGAAGGGTGACATGCCTCTGAGCTATACGGTTCGAGTCCCTGCAGTTCTGTAGGCTGTTGCCTACTTGTAGCACACATTGTTTGACAGAACAAATCATTACCACAGTGAGACATGGTGCTGGTGGCATTATGCTGTGGGCATGCTTCTCTTCAGCAGGGAAGGGGAAACTGATCCAATGCATTGTTTGTTCGAAACAAGACAGATTCTGAACAAATTTAGGGGGCACGCTACCTTACAAGGCACTGTATCATTCACCTCAGCGAAGATTACCGCATTTTAATTTTTTGCACATTTGTCTAAAAGTAGTCCCATTAGAAGACTTCAAAATGGGAGCTATCTGAGGAGATGACAAACCAATTTTCCTGTCACCTTTTCATCAGTCTTTGACTCTCTCAGCCCTCTCAGTGTTTGACGCTAAGAGCTTTTCTCATTTCCCAACAACAATAAATCTCATAGTTCCCCACCTCCTCTCCTTTCTGCATCAACCCCATGTTCTCTATCACTCTAATAAACTGCTGCGGCAGCACTCCAGCTCAGTCAATAGACAACACCGGCTGCTTAATTCAATATTTTCAACTTTAATGGAAAAGAGGCTTTTGCAGTGCAACACAACAGGATTCTGACCCCCACCCCCTTTGACGGTGATACTCTTTACCTAAAAGGCCAAGTTAACGTGTTGAAAATGGAAATTGTCCAGCAAGGAGGACAAAAAGAAGCAATGTGGAGCTAGAGCTTATCAGGAATCAGGCTACACAGACAGCACGTTTATCAATACCCACTATTAGCATAAGCTCTGCAGTTAGACGCGTTGCTACGCCTACCGGGGCCAAATGCGCTAATGTGAAAGCACGCCTCGTGGTGTTGTCCCCTCATTTCCAAAAGCCCACGCCTTCCCCAGTGAGCAGCCACCGCCCCGCTTGTTTGGACAGGGGTTAAGGGCTAATAGCAGGGTGGCTCAAAGATGGAGAAAATAAAGGTTGGCAATAGAACCATAAGGGCAATCACCCACTCCCTTTTACATCCTGGTTGCCATGACAACAATGTCTCCACACAGTGCACCCCCCCCCACCCATCTTCCCTCTTACTCTTGTACATACAAATTCAGTTATTCACACATATGGTCACTAACGGGGTTTTGCAGTATCGCTTACATATGCGCCCACACGTACGCACTCTGCTGCTGCAGACCGACTGACAGGCCAACACCTTGAAGGCAGCTTCACGCCCATTTACGCATCACTGAAAACACAGCCTTTATGCCTGTTTACACCTACTTAACCCAACGTGTAGCACTGGAAGCTGAATGGTTTTTTTAAGCATTTATAAGCATGAATAATTTACATGCTCATCCTACTCAAATTTAAATTACAAAATCCTCAATATTCACAGAAGGCATCTCATATTCTCTCTCCACACCAATAATCTCACAGAACCAGGAAAAAGAGAGGACAAAAAGAAACATGGTTTGATTTATTTATTAACGTTTTTCCCCTTAAGAAACAATGGGTACGTTAGACGAAAAAGGGGTGAATAATTCAAGAAGAAAGGACTGGACTCATTAAGATAGCTGAACGTGATGGAGAGAAAGGAAGGAAAAAAAAGGATGACCAATGAAGACAAAGAAGGGCAACACCGGCGGGACTTCGGAGAGGAAGGCTAACAACAACAAAAAGTCTAAAAAATTTATCGAAAGTGCAGAAAAAACAAAAAGGAGAGAGATGGAGGGGGTTTGTAACAACAAGAAAACAAGGAAAATGTTAATGGCCGACATGAAAGAAGGGAAATATTTAGAAAGGAGATCTGTGACCAGTAAAAGCTTTGCGATGGTCAAATCAGGGTGTTGCACCAATGTAATAGTGTATCAAGTTCCCTGTGTGTGTGTGTGTGTGTGAGACCATGTGTATCAGTAAAGATCAGCGTGTGTGTCAGCAGGTCAGCTAATCTCTCTTGTCAGCTAATGGAGCCAGTCTTGCAGATGGAGTGCTGCCTCCAGCTCTCTCTGCTAACAACATGTTTGCTGCTGCTCACTTTAGTCCACATCTGATAAGATAATATGTTTATAGTCGTCTGACTGTCAGTCACTCATTTACAGGAAATAAAGGCTCGTTGGTTTCCAAGACGCAGTATGCAAGAGGTAAATGAAGCAGAGCAGGTGTGTGTTTCCGTGTGTGTGTGTTTGGTTGGATCAGGACGGTATGGGAGGGAAAACTGGGAACATCATGAGCCTGTTTATTTTCCATTAATGTGTCCATTCATCTGCAATCTAACTAGATTAAACACTGGGATAAAGTCCTGTTGATCGAACAAACAAAAGAAAATTTAGACACTAAAACACCGATTGAAAATAGTCAGAGATAACACTCAAAAACAAATAATTAAATCTTTAAAGATTTTTCTTTTTTTGCCATATTTATAACAAAGTAAAAAAAGAAGGCATGGTTTGTTTGAGAGATCTAATCAAATTATGTACTTTAACATGATGGGAAGGATAAAAGGGAACATGATGTGCCTGGCTATTTTCCATTTCATTTCACCTGTAATCAAACTGAAGGAAGCACAAAATAACGGTAAGCATGATCTCATAGCAGAGCTAATGCAGAACACTGGAACATTTGACCAGAATACATAAAATTGATGTAAACCAGCAAAAAAAAACAACTCAGGTCTAATTTATTTTTAAAGCGCCATAAACACACAAAAAATATTGTCAAAGTATTAGGATCAAAGGTTTTTAACGATGAGAATCAACTCATTATAATGACTTACATACTAATATATGTTCTTTTTTTGTCCTGGCTATGCAACCAACTAGTTAAAATCATCTAAAATAATGTTTTTATGAAGTCATGTATTTATCTCAAGGGGTGAATAAAAAGATGAAATTTTTTTATCTTTATAAATCCCAACATGTCTAAGCATTTTCATTCTTTAAAAAATGTTTTGGAAGGAGTTCTGGCATCATACTTTAGCGACACATACTGTCAAACAGATTGCAGTAAAATTAAATACATTTTTACTTATTTATCTTCATTTATTTATTTTTAGTTTAACCTTATCAAAAAATATTCAGGAAATTATGCAAGAATGGATCCAAAAGGGACACCGCAAAAAACTAGGCTAACTGCAAAAGTCACTCAGAAAAATTAGAGAAATTTAAATCACTGCAATCCTGAACCTTTAAGCACAGCATTACAACCTAAACTAGAATAAAGATTATTTAGTCTATTGTATTAAAAGAGTAGGGGAACATTGCCATGTCGATAGAAAAAGTGCAGTTCAATGTTTGATGTGCTTAAAAACCTAACTGAAGACTTTAAGTAATATTGTAGTTTTTTTGTCAAAATGTTTAAAAATATTTTTAAATAAAGCTAAACAGCAAACTGGTGCTTTCTGAAAAGTTTTACAGTCTCTTGTTTTTGTGTTGTGTTAAATTATGCTATCTTATGTTGCTGTTTCTTCGTGAGATGCCACATCTTTTGCAGCCATCCTCATGTTCAGTTCCTACGACTGCTTCTAGAAACCAAACCCAAAGAGTCAAAACCAATAACAATAAGCGAACAAATCAAATATTTCCCGCTTCTCCTAATGAGAAGCATACGGTTTGTACACATACATGCACAAACGCAAACTCTCTTTACGCTGTGCCGCTCTTGCTTGTAGGTGTCATTTGCTTCATTAGTAGCAGCATCCGTCAGATTCTCTGCCTGCAGCACAAAATACCCTAATTACATGCACACCCTGAGTGTCATGTAGAACATAAAAAATGTGATGCATACAAAACCCCCACATCCTCATGCTAGTCATCCTCAAAGACAGATGAGACACTCAAGGGTCCCACTTACTACCAAAGAAGTGACTGAACTGTAAAGCACACACTGCAATCTCAGAGGCAGACACTCCACGCAGTCCTGCAGTGTGTAACACGCGAGATACTGACTGTGGCAGAATGGTTTAGTGTCCATACAGCAGGTAGCTAATGGTGTTAGCTCAACCAAAGAGAGACAATCATGACGTTATGAAATTACGTGGAAGAAGCTATTAGAAGTGACCTTCTCTTCCCCCTCGCTGCTTCCTTTAATCCTCTGCGCTCCGTCTCGCAGTCAACCCTTTTTCTCCTTCTTTATCTCACAGCCAGCCTCTCCCCTTTTCCGCCTTTCCTCTGAAACAAACAGCTTCTTCCTTGTATTCCTCCTCGTGTTGACGCACATTTTGACCTTCACCAGAGATGCTTTTTTTTTTTTTTTACTTCATCTGCCTTTGTGACGACGTGCTAAGTGAAGACACTTCAGTGAACATGTTTGTGCGCAGATATTTGCTCCCCAGAGAGGAAAAAAAATTAAAGGGAGATCAGTCGGATGGAAAAAGGAGATTTTAAATGTGTGAACTAGTAAAGCCTTTGGGGATCAAAGCGGAGCCGGGCGACCCAGTAAAAAAAAAAAAAAAAAGAGAAAATAAAGTCGACATCAGTGTAGTGTCTGCCAGAATTTGCCCTGAAACGAGATGCAGCAGCTTAACACAGCTGGAGATGACAAATCAGCTGCATCAACACAAACAAAACCGGGGGGCAGAAAGGGCCACTGAGATGGATGCTTTCTCACACCAGAAAACATCACCAGAATTTACACAAAGATAGTGATTTCACATCCCTACAGATCATTATTATTCAAGTCAGCTGTGCATATAAGAGGAACTGTGTTGTTGGATCAGCTTCAAGTATGCAAGGGAGCATGTGTGCGCATTTGTGTCCGTGCTTGGGTCCCATCAAGTGAAGAGTAGCGGGGGGGGGGGAAGCTAACGCTGCATGCTGCAGGTAGCAACGTCTGAGGCGGGGCGGTGCCGGCAGTCCTTCAGACAGGGAGAAGAGGAGGGAGCGGTCCCTGGGGTCAGATGATAAGTGGCCTATATAGTGCTGCAGGACACAGCTGCCAGCAGCTCATGTGACACGCCTGGAAACGTGGCCATCTCCGTAGGGAAAACAGGCACGCCACCACCTGAAGGGAGGGGCAGGCGGTGGGTGTAACCTTTGGTCTCCGATGCAACAAATAGACAACTGAGGTTATTTGTCTTAAAGAAGAACTGCAGCTGTAAGGATGAAACAATCAAAAGAATGTCAATCTGCTGCAGTCCAGTATCTTTCATTTATGTTGATGAGCATGTCGTGGGGTGGAGAAGTACTGAAAAACCTGCTGGTGATCAGAATGAGCAGAAACTCAAATCACTTTCAACTCTTTTAATTTAGAAATCTTTACTGAGGGAACCTGGCATAAAATTAGCTATTGGTAATATTGTTGTGGTGCTGAAAATTAAGCCATTAACCAGAATAAACCTTAAAAGCTGTTTAAATCAAAAATTTACTTTTTCAGCAAGTTGGAATCTAAATGCTGTTAAATGTAGTTCTTAAAGGAATATCAGAATTGGCCAAAATCTGTATAAATGGATTTAAGCTTTCCAAACCCAGGGATCAGAAATTACGTAGACATTTCTTATCAGGGCATTTCTAAATAAGGGTTAAAATAAGGGCAAAGAGAAACTTACAAAATATGAAATCCTCCCAAATCTGACTGGTTCCAAATCATGCAGATGCTTGTTTGACTAATAATAATAATAATAATAATAATAATACACCTCTACTGAATACAGTTTAAGAGCAGGTCTTGGTAAAAGTTGTCTTTGGTTGAATGTAATCCCATCTTTTCCTCCACTTCAGAGAAATGACCTGCTGAAAGAGCAAGGTCAATCAATTCTTTGGTGAAACATTTGCATGGGAGGACTGCAGTGGCTTAACGGCCCTGGTAGTGGACAGATTTTGTGTGTGTGTGTGTGTGTGTGTGATCTCACTTGACTGGGCTTGTACAGACATGCAGGAGTCACACATGATATTACAAAATTAAACAAACATGGTGAGATGCTTTCACTCAAGCCAAACAAAGAAAATTAGCAGCTTTATTTGTAAGCCAGTGCCAAACAGACAACATAATTATAAGATTAAGCAATAATAAACTGATTTACTCCAAGTAAGGCAAATATCACTGGTCTTAAGGTCTTAAGGCTCAAGCTGCTATAATAGCACTTCTCTGTCTGTTTTTATAACCCAGTAAAATTCCCCTGCACACCTTTGTTAGTGGATGGCAAAAATAAAACAGCCAATCAAGATACGATTATTGTTTTGTGGATATGTTTCGATTAGATTTATCAAGTGCATAGCAGTCTATTGCCTTAGCAACAACGACTGGGCTCCAGCTCCCCCCCACTTTCAATGCAAGTGTTGACAATCTCAATTAACTGTTGCATTGATTTTTCTGAAATGAATGGAAATCTTTTTCTTCCTGCTGTGTTTGCATTCAGCTCTTCTTTGTGCATTTTTCTGTCTTCTCACACTGTAATGAAAAGTCAATTTCCCACATTTCCAACTGAATTTGCCAAATTTCTGATGGTTTGTGCAAACCTGACATTTTGTTAATGGATAACATTTTAAGGTCTTTGGTGGGACAGGTTCTGTGTATAGCAGCCTTTAAATAAAGGTCATTACACACCTTATTTAAAGGCTTTGTATCCGTGGGTTACAGTGGGGGGAGGCTGTTCTTTCACCTAAACTGTAAAAATCTTTTTCATCTCAAAATGTCTGCATCTGTTTTCTTTATTTCTTTACAGAAACATTTTGAAACAGAAAGGAAACTGCTTGGACACCCTCAACCTTGGACAATATTTGTCCAGTGAAGGTTATGGACAACAAGTCTTGATATTGTCTGAATAAAGGTTGGTACAATCTCTATGGAGAGGCATATATATGATATATCATATCATATACGCATTCATATATAATATGATATGAAGATACTTGGTTATGGCCCAAGTACCTTAAGAAACTGACCAAAGAGTTGGTATCAGTTAGCTAAGGATAACACTTTCATCTTCCTTGGGAGAGTTTACTTAAACATTTTAGGGCCTGTCCCATAGTAATAGCTGTGTTTGCATTCTCAGCACAAAGTATGTACTTATGCACTGGATCTCAGACATTATGTTTGGCAACCTCATGATGTGGTTCTGTTGGTAACTGCAGGTCATGACCTTCAGCGTGCTCCTAGTGGGAAGAGGCCTGGATGAAAGTCCGCTCCCATGTCTGAGGTTACAGTTTTCAACCTGAAAAAGATAGATCACTCCTTCCAGGTTGGGGGTCGGGCTTTGCCTCTAGTAAAAAGTTCAAGTATCTTGCTGTCCTGTTTACTAGCGATGGTAAAATGGAGCAGGAAATGGTTTGGCAGAAGACGGCTTTGTCTGTAGTAAAAGGGGCATTGTTGTGCTCTGTTGTAATGAAAAGAAAAGCTGAGCCAAAAGCAAAGCTCTTGATCATCTCTGGGTTAACCCACACCTAGAGCCACGAGATGAGGACCATGACCAAAAGAATAAGATCATGGATTCACAGGTACAAGCAGCTGAAGCAAGCTTCCCTTGACTGATTGTTGGGCTCACCCTTTGAGATAAGGTAAGCAGAATCTATCATCCAGGCAGAGCTTTATGGAGAGTCACTAATCCTACCCATCAAAAGAGGGGACCATCTGACCAGAAAGAGCCTCAATTTGAAGGTGAATCCATGATCTTGCTCTTTCAGGTACGTCTCAATGAAAGGAGATCCCAAGGCAGATCCAGAACCCAGTGAAGCAATGATATTTCTCTAATTGCCCAATGAGATCTCCCAGAATGTGATGGAGACCCAGAAAGAGGGATGCCTAGATCTCCCTCCTGGACCATTACTTGTTTAGTCCAATGCTGGATAAGAGTAAGGCAATGGCTGAATGGATGAAAGCCATTAAAGTATACAGTAAATCAAATCATGTATGAAAAGCAGTCTTCCTCCACAGCTTGCCACACAAATCCAAATTTCAGATTTGTAAACACTCACCACAGAGAGAAGTATATGCAGCTGCAGACTGCTGGTTTGGATTAATCATCAAGTCAGAGGAGTCAGTTTAAGAAGATTTGCCTCCCATTCAAATGTGGCTGACAGAGGATGAAAGACAGCCGGGAGATGTGGGGAAACAGAGTTTGCATGGTGATGTGGCTCCTAGGCTTCAATTTAACCAGCACACACAGCCGGCGTGTTTGTGTGAGAGTGTTTACTCGAGGTGTGACGGGTTAGTATTGTTATGCATTACTCATTTTGTTGGTGGTAGCATGCGTCAGTCCATGTGTATGTCGATTCCCGCACATCCCTTCTCTTTTCTCACCTCCCAATCACCATGACAACCTCCTGACTCCAGCTCTACCACACACACGGCAAATATTTCTCTCCCTGCCTCTCCCCATTCCACATGTTCACCTCCTCCTCCCCTCCATCTCCATCCCTCGCTCTGTCATACGTCGACTCTCTCTTACTTCATCTCCTGTCTCCTGCGTCTCCATCTCTTCCTCACTCCCTATCTCTCGCTTTTTCTCCTTATGTCTACATACGGCTGAAAGAGTTTCTCCTTCCTGACTGTCATCCTCGCCATGCTTCTATCTTTTATTTGCACTCCTGTCTGTCATTTCACTCCTGCTCTGTTCTTTGCTCCCTGCTGATTGCCTTTTGCTATTAGTATGGAGCACCACTTCCCCCCCCCCCCCCCCCCCCCCCCCCCCCCCCCCCCCCCCCCCCCCCCCCCCCCCCCCCCCCCCACCCCCCCCCCC
>CAEFZY010042331.1:0-15507 GCA_903066815.1 Brachyrhaphis roseni
TCTTGTTCTTGCCATTGAGCTGGCTTCTCAGGACTTGCCTTATTCGTTGGAGGTATTTGGCTGTGGCTCTTTTTCTTGTGATCTTTTTCTTGTGATCTCATCAAGGTTGCCATTTGCTTGGCATATATATATATATATACACTAATGAGGTGCAATAATGTGACTGGAGATAAAAAGGAGGTAAAAGATGGGCAGCAGAATCTTTTACTATCCCCTTTAATGCAGCAGACATCTGGAAGCATGAAATTTTCTGCTGAAATGAATCCTTCAGGCATTTATCGGATTTTTCAGGTTCTTTTTTTTTTTTTTTGCCCCCACGAGGGAATTTGAAACTGTCGGAGAAAGAAAGAGAGAAAAGAAGTCATGGCTCATTGTCATGCTTAATCTTCGGGTCAATGACACTATCACCATGCCAACCCTCGCTATCGCCATGGAAACCAGCTTTTCCCGAATCAACGGTACGGAGAACAACCGCTCTCGCCAAGGTGTGGTTTGGTATGTATGTGAACAACATGCAACAATTTTAGTCCTCCGACATACGCATAGAGGAGATTATCATATCAGGGTGTAAAGAAAACCTCCAAAATCTCACAAACTAGATTTTCCAAGATGGTCATTACGAGGAGTAAAATGATATTCTCGAGTTCTGAGTCAGAGAAGTCCAGACAAAAGAGGTGTGAAAACAGAAATAAAACTGCATCAACATCTTCCCCTGGAACACTCTCATTCTGGTCCTGCAGGACGGCTCTGCAGAGTCGAGAATGAGGGGCAGTTTACGTGTGGCACGGAGATTAGAGACGTTTCCAGCTGTTGCACACATCTTCTGTGGCAGCAACAAAACAGCCCTGCAGCACACGTCAGTCACCGTTCCCTGTGTTCTCTCTCTCTCTCTCTCTCTCTGCAGTGTGCCTACGTGGGGGGAAATCGATAGTAATTTGGCTTTCCAAAGTGTCCTCACTTTATCTTCTGTTCTTTTCATCTGCTCATTCCTATTCCGTTGTCTGATCCACGCTGTGTGGAAGTTGTCTGGATCTTGTGTGTGCATGTGTGTGCGTGGAGGTGACACCTGAGTGGGTGAAGCAGACGGTAATGAGAGGCTGCGAGTGTGTTTTCATCAGAGGAATTAGGAGAACGCACGCAAATGCGAGGATTCCCTGAACTGTAGGCGACAGCCCAATGCACAACCACTTACCCAGAGAAAAAATAAATTATTCTGACAATTTCTCTTGTACTTACATACAAATCTAGAGCTACCGCCCAGTAAAAAAAAAAATAAAAAAATTAAAATAAACATCCACTCTCCAGAGATGCCTTAGACAACCTAGAACTGTCAGAATCTGATCAGAGAAACCACTACTGCCGTCGCTGCTGCCGGCTTTCAGCTTCCTGGTTCTGAAAACGGGGCCGGCTGGCTGACTGGGAGCCGCGCCGAGGGGCTCCGGGGACAACAGCAGCTGGCTTTGACATGTCTGAATGAGACTGCACAGCTATCATGAGACCCTCAGCATAAAGTCCCCCCGATCCCCATTCACTACTGAAGTAGGACCACTAGAATATGCCATTAAACATTAAACCGGCCAGATGGGGAAGACATGCACCAAGGATCTGTGTGTGTATCTTTTAACAGACTCTGAATGTCACGACACAGAGGTTGTGTTTGAAGGCATGAGAAAGAAAAATGAACTGAACAGAAAACCTGAGATAATGTGTGTGTTTGACCCATCAGTGTGATGCAGCTGGGGGTCAGTAGAGGTCTGGTTGGTGAAACTGCAGCAACACCAGAGCAAAGAGAGACTGTGGAGAAAGTATGAAAACACTTCAGATATAGAAGATGCCAGCAAAAGAAAAGTAGCAGGTGTATTTATTTTATTTCACATTCAATCGTTTCAGTTCACCTACTTAATATCACAAACATTATCTCTGCGCATTTGTACAAAATGTAGTTGAAACTAATTTAGGATTTTTTCTGGCAGCTGCACAGAAAAAAAATCATAATTTTTTGTTATCAATTTAGCTTGTGCTAGAGGCCAGATTACAACACGATGCTGAGCAGTCTTTGTTTCAGATGGAGATTCAACTGCTTTATATGAGGCATAAATAAATGACAGAATCATTGTCATTTTTTCCCAAGTAATTATGCTAGGCAACTTCTGACTGAAAGCAGCATCTGGAAGCGGTGCATGCAGGAAGACGATGAGATATCAAATTCATTTTGAGAAGAAGGGGTTGTCTTAGAAATTGAGCTCCTTTTGTACCCATAATGCCTTACCTGTGAACTCTCACTTCTGCCTCAACCTTTACACTCAATCTGTTCCATCTGAATAATTCACAATCACTTCCCCTCTCTTGTGCTCTTCCTCTGTACACCCGCACTGACCCTGTTTTATTACTTCTAACAAAGCTAGAAACGATCTCAAAGCCTGAAGTAAAGAGTAAATGCGCCATTAGGTTTTTATAAATTAGAATACTTTAGCATTTTCCCTTTTAAGCTTAAGGGATGTTCCGAATAGTTTTGTGAACTTTTTGTATTCCAAATGGAGAAAATAACCTGCAGCGGTAATAACCTGTATTTTGTATTTTTCTTTTTAAAACATAAGTGGAACCAAAGCAAACTGAGACAAAAGACTTCCAAGCCCCATCGGACCAAAGTACAGAGATAAAAAGCAAAATGTAAGACTTTAGAGGCACCACTCAGCCCTTCATGGTTTACTTCTAAAGATACAAACTTTGGTGGACATTTTTAAAGTTGGCATACATTTTTTTTTTTTTCTTTACTCCAGATCCTGTTATTACTCTGAGAGTAGCCACAGCCCTTGTGATATCAAGCCAAGAAGTGTCAAATAAAAAACATCCAGAGAACCATGGAGAAAGGCCACTTTCAAAAAGGCTGATTCATACAACTTATGAGAATCAACACAAACTGGCTGTCCTTGAATGGCTGTCCCGAGGCAAGAAATCATGGAAATGGATTTTGCAAAATAAAATTCCTTGAAATTCTGCGCAACATAAAGAGTTAAAGCGTTAATAAAAAATAAAAGCTTCACTTATGTTTTATTTTAAAGGAATAGCCAGAAAGCTTGGCAACATTGATATTGTAAAAACAACATTTCTATGTTGTTTTTCCCCCTCCATAATTTTACAATTTTGTCAATGTGGAACTGCAATAAAAGACTAATATGTTAATGAGGTAAAACGGAACAATCAAAATCCTTTTCAGTTTGTCTAATTGTACCTTGGAAGCTTGCAATACTCACAACAAAGCATGGCCCGGCTGATGTCTTCAGACATTCTTCCAGAAGTTTCATTCGGAGTCTCTGCAGGTCTGGATTGTCCCACTCCTCTGGATCAACTCCCCAGTACAGGTCCACCACCTGGACATATGCAAATATAGCCAAACAGTTAGTCCAATTAAGCTGCAGGACTAATTTGCTCTAGTTTGTCTTGCAAGAGTATTCATACCGTTCAAACTTTTCACTTTTCCAGGACGAACAAGCATCCCAGCAGTCATGTCTCTGCATTGGTCTGTTGCATATAATCTCACTAAAGTAGACTAAAGTTTGTGGTTTTAATGTAACAAGATGTAAAAACGTTCTGTATGAATTAATACTTTTGCTGGATAAGGATGTTTAAAATAAAAAAGAAGGATAAACAGCAACCACCACAGCAGTAGAAAACCTGATAGATGTTTGGTGTTACTAATTTAAATGTATTCACGAGTAAGAACACCGCACGTAATCCTAAAAATCAACCTAAAAATAAAAAATCAATCACAATCAGTGATCCTACCTCCAATGAAAAACAACGTTAAGAATCAGATCAACAAAAGAAATCAGCCCTAAGGTTCGCAGATCAAACTGGAATTAGCTGGTTTGGAGCCAAAACCAATATTACCTCTACCACAGAAACACATGTAACCTGCTTCATGCCATAGAAACATCCTCACACTTTTACACACATCATTCCCAGATTGGAGCAGGGACACACACTCACAAGCGTCCTCTCTCAACACATTCATCACAAAGTTCTGCCGGTTAACACAATTCCGACTGTAAACACGCCACAGGGGGAATCTCCCGCTGGAGGAGAGAGTCGTGACGAAATGCCTATGTGTGTATGTGCGGGTGTGTGTGGCCAACTCCACGGTGAAGCTGCATCGAACAGGACAACAAGCCCTCCTGCTGCAGCTTCCTGGCTCTCTGACAGCTTCAATCCTGCCGGTTCTGATGTGTGGCTTGCAGCATTATTCCTGATGGTCTTGCAGTTTTCAAGGAGAAGAAGATAAAGGATGCAGATGCAAAAGCGGGTACGCCTCATGATCACCGTCACATGATTCCTCTCCCTCCTTTCTACTACGCGTGGGATCCCCAGAGCATATCTTTATGCTCTTCTGCTCAAAAGAAAAGCTATTTGAAATGACTTCAGCCCAGCAAAGTGAGTGGCACGTCAGCCGGTTTTGGTGGAGAGGATGACTGGCAGGCCACTTTACCCAGAAATTGAACGCGTGACTCAACTTTGACAGGCAGGGAAACTCTCGCCTCTGCCATTATTGGCACAGGGCTGGAAATACACCTCTGCTCATATACTTGATTGTTGTCATGCACCTGCGAGCAGATGTGCTGCTGCCAAAGGGAGACAGCTGTCAACTCTCCGGAGGTTTCCTCACAGGAAGCAATAGATGCAATTTGAAAGTTGAGTCTAGACACAGCCTTTCATTTAGTCTCTGGGGGGAATCTGGACTCAACTTAGAAAGTTTAGTTTTTAAAACTTAGTTTAGATGCAACCAAACAACAAATGAAAACTTATCGCAACCTCAACCGGAGCCTCCACGTGTCTGCTTGTAAAAACAAAGTTTTCTCCACCGTTACTCAGTTGTGTAGCGACGCCTGCATACAAAGATGCACTGGAAATAATACTCCAACGTTGACTTTTTATATCTGATGTATTATGTACATGAAACAACATAACATATACTGAACAAAGTAGTCACTGCTATGTCTTTTGTGTATGTAAATGTTATCTTAATAACCATAAATCACTTTTATGCTGCTCTATGCAGGTGTTCAGTCTGCACTGATGAAGATTACCTCGCCTCAGGCGTGCATAGATCCTCAAGTGGTTGAATGAAAGATAACAGGGACAGATAATAAATTACAGATATATTTCGTAGATGACAAAGGGTTTGCTGAAATCATAATGCAGGCAAACAGAATATATGATTCATTAAATGTCTGTTTTATTTGTGATGGCGTGTATAGAACAAAAATAACAGTTTATAAACTGAGGAACTTTTCTTATCTTTGAAAACAAAAACAATAGGAATATTAGTTTTCTTATAAATATTGTGTTTTAAACTGGATTTATCGTTACTTTCCTATGTCTTATTTTTACATACTTCAGCTAAGCTTAAAGTTATTCAGACTCTGGGCTTATTTACACTAAAATAAATGTTTGAAATATACTAACAAGTTTCTTCTGAATATTAACATTTTGTAGTGTCCAAGCAAGATTTTTGACTTGAATATGATGGAGATTTTGTGGAGGGGAGTTGAGATAGCCGGAAGGTTTTTCAGTCCACCAAAGATAAACCAGTGGAAACATCCAAAAACTGGTCAGTAATTATAAGAAGGCTTTGGTTGATGTAATGCAAATAAAGACTTTACCACTGATTATTTACAAGGATATAAAAATGTACAATTACACAAACACAATAATTTATTTCCACAAATCTGATTTTTTCTTTACAATGTATTATTGTCGGAAGCAAACTTGTTTGAATGAAAGATTTTGATGTAAATCTGCCTCTGATATAAATATTTTCAGCTTAGCTGTATTTAACATCTAAAACTGGGTTTCGTAAACCACTAAATCTTCACTTTTAGCCCAATGCTAGAGTTACTTTAAGATCACATTTTTGAGGGCGTAGTGTGAGGTTCCACTCTGAAACTCAGGACCTTTGTTGCAGGTTTTCTGCCACTTTCCTGCTTAAAATACAATGAATAAAATCCACTATAGTGACAAAAAAAAAAACAACCTCAAACAATGCTCAAAGTGCTGCGACTGTGGCTAAGTTTAGACTGAAAAAAAAAACAACAACATATTTGTCTTTGTAAGCTTTATAAGAATGGTTTGCAATTAACTTTTTGGTAAAGAGCAAATTGCTTTGGCACAGCAGAGAGGAAAGTAATTCATGAGAGTGTGGGATCAAAACGACACTTTGGTTGATTAAATACACTTCTTATCCTCCCCCACCAGAAGACTGTTATGGTACTTTGAAAAGAAAAAGAAAAAAAATCTCCCACTCAGTTGTGTGCACACTTGATAAACATCCCTCATACTGGCTTATTGTGAAAACCTCATTGCTTGGCACATCCGTCACACTGTATCAATGTCACTAATCTACTTCCAGAGCGCATGTGTTGGTGGCCGTGATGGGACTTGTGTTGACAAGGACCGGAGGGGAGAGGAATGAAGTGAGATGAGTGGCCCCCTGATTGCAGAAAGGTTGCAGCAGGTGATTGGGAGGATGCACAGTAATTAAAAGCTAAATGAAGACATTACTTATTCCTACTCGCTGCGTGCATGGGGCGAGGATATTTTGATTAAATTCGCGCCCTCACCTGCCAGGCTTGGATGGAGAGACCAACGAAGGAGAGAAGGATGAAGAGAAGCAGAAAGGAGGGAAATGTTCAGAGCGCCTTTAACAAAGGAGAAGACTCCCGCGGGACTGGATTTGTTTCTTCAGGACTCTTCTCCCTCCTCCTCCTCTGTTTTTCTTTCAGGCAACTTTCCTGCTCCTCTCTCTGATAACTTCCCTTTCCCCAACGTTTCCTGCTCAACTACAGTCGCGGGGGTGCTGTTGCTTACATAACAGATGAAGCAGCTTCCGCTAAGCGGCTTTCCGATGCCCTTGCGAGGCATTTGCCCATGGCAGGTCAAGTGCAGGAGAAGAGGTTTTTAATGTTGTTGGGTTTTTTTTTAATTTATTGAATGTTACACTATTAGAGTTTGGGATTCAGTCCAAGATGCCCAGGAAGAAAGGGCATGAAATCAGGCGGGAAAAAGCCCAACATGAGAAAGACTCAAAGGCAAGAGACGAGTAAAAATAGATATGGCTCCGACATTAACGTATTTAAGCTCAGTACTGCCAGCAGTTTCATTAAACACATGTTGTTTGTTAAATAATGAGGTCTTACCAACAAATCCACTGACAAATGTATTTTTCCTTAAATATGAAACAAATAAGATGGAGAATTTGAGATTACCATCAAATCTTTAAACCTTTCTAATGACCTCTTTTTCACAGGTATTGCTAATGCTTTTAACAAGAAACGATTTAAGGCTGTTTGGCTTTATGACTCTTCTTACCATGTCTAGTACTCGTTTGGTGATTTTTTTTTCGGTGACTCAAATGATATTCCTTTGTGTTAGGTGGTTGCTGCTACTTTTATGTTTGCTATTTATGGGTTAACGTGTCTTCTTGTGTTCGACTATGCTCGAACACAATATTCTTGGTTTATATAATATAGTTTTTAACAGCCACTATGTCAAAACAGCCAACAGTTTGCGTCATACTGTTCCCGAGGTTTAAAATTGACTTCAATGAGATGCCAGAGAAATGTTATTATTTTCAGAGTTAAGGTTTAAAAATCAACATGTAATGTTACTACAAAGGTCTAAATGAAACCTGCAGAAAGTGATGAAGGAAGGAAAGAAGGAAGAAAAACTTAGATTTGAAGTTAACTTCTTTCAACAAAAATATTTGTTTCTACAATGAAGTGTCATAAATTGCTCAAGAGAGAAGAAAAATGTTGGTAAAATTATGAGAGTAATTTTACATAAGAAAAATTGCTTTCTGGTAGGAACATTATCCTTAATAATGGATAACATTAAGGCTAACTTTACTTAAATTAAGCTTCATACGTTCCCAGGATTTTCTAGACTGTATCAAAACCCTGACCTTACATCAAACATCCTAGAGATATAATACTTTATTGGACGTAAAGATTAGGACTGGATACTCTGAATCATTGGCTGTTTTGCTGCAGATTTCTATTTGACATTCTGAAAGATGCCTTGTGGCCAAATTTCTTCATTTTTCACTTGTGTTATTGCTTCTCTAAGGCAACTGAAGATTTCCGTTGTCATTTCATTTGTTTAACATTATCATGGCATATCAGCTAGAGTAACACAGCTTTTGGAACAGGGTGACAGTTCATGGAAATTTGTTGTTTTTGGGATTTCCTGTAGATGGAGATAATTCAGAGCTATGCATGAGCAGGCACTGATTAAGTTCCCCAAAGAACTGCGTAAACCTTAAAGACGCGCCGTTATAAAGACAATTAAAAGTGTTAAAACAGGAAAATTAAGCTGTGGATGAATTTTGTAACTTATATAAAGATCTAAAGGTTACAAAACAGCTCCACTTCTGCACAGATTGCTGCGAGAACTCTTCCGTTACACTTTGGTTGTGTAGGGAGGATAACTATCGATTCTTCAAATGGATTGGGGCAAACATGTACAGTGAAATATTTGTCTTCATCTCTTAGCAATAGTTGAGTCAAAATATAAATTTCTCCAGACACCAATATTTTTTTTTATTTTTATTTTTTTTTACATGAGAAGCGTTTTAGTATATATATATATATATATGTGTCCCAGGGCACACATGTTGTTGCATTTCAACCAAGCCTGCACTCAAAGTCCCTTTAATTCTCTATTCAGAGAAACTTTGGTGGCAATGGATCCGTTGGGTATCATCAGCCTTTTCCACCAACCAGTTAAGTGTAAAGTGCAGAGCAGAAAGTTGTCTCTTAGTCAGACTGGCCGCTGGCTGGAAGAAGGCTGAGGTAGTCTCAACCTGCTCGAGGGCAAAAAGTGTGGGAGAGAGTGTAGGTGTTACCGGAAGGCATTTGGAAAGCACATTTGATCCATGGGGCAACATATGTTTATATTTATGTAGAAAATCTGAAAATCTGCTTAAATCTATGATTGTAGAGCAATGTCTTTTCGGTTGTTGTTTCCGAAGGTGCATACGTTCACTGGATTTTACAGAAACAATCTGATATGATAAATGAGACATCCTCTACCAAATGAATAACTCTCCCGTGGGTTATCTATAAATACAGCGCCAGTGAAGCCCCACACGTTTCATATTTGACTTTTGATTATCTCCGTCGATTGTCAGCATCTTTTTATGAGAAGGCAGCTGGCTTTTCTGAATAGGGTCTAAACAGAGGAAACATACGGTGAATAGAGATGATGGCCGGCTGCCAGAGACGGAAAGCAACAGACTGAGAGAAGAATGAGATACAAAATGAGAATTATAAAGTCCAGGTAAACAGATGGAGGACCTACAAGAGCATTTGATTTTTTTTTTTTCTATAATTTGAGCCTGAAGACAATTAGGATGGCACACCCACGTTTAAACAATCTATGGAAAATTGTTGGTCAAAACCCTTTTCTTTTTGATTGAGTAAGCGTAAGACAATGCCCAGGTAGAAAGAAGGTGGTGATAGCTAAGTATCCAGTTCTAGCAAGAACTCATTTATATGCCGCTTTGTCCATTAATGAGAAAAAAAATCTAAGAGAAATGCAGTCATTGTGGAGCAGCTTCTAGACCTAACAAACCAGCACCATATTCAGGGATTTTAAAGCTTCCCATAGAGGCTGCAACTGTGTTTTCAGAATACCTACCAACATATATGTGTTGGTAACTAATATATTAGTGAGACTTGTAGAGACTGTATACAATGTAGCAGCAGTGAATAGAAGCAGATGAAAGTCTCACATTTCTACAAATAATCAATCTGTATTTTACTCAAGAGGCTTTCACTGAGACAATTTAAATTTTTTATAAGATAAAAAGAAAAATATAGTTTGAGATTACATTTAATTAGGTTATTTATTTTACGTTTTAGGTGATCAAATTTCTAATTTGCTTATTTTGTTGCTTTGTTTGTAATTTTGGTTGTTTTATCAAAATGGATCTCATTTGTAAATGAGATCTTGGATCACAGTGGTACAACCTGCATAAATAAAGGTCAAATACTAGGTTTTCACACCTAGTAATCTAAGTGTGAAAACATTATTCTTAGGGAACCTTCTATCAAGCCATTCAACAAATCTGTCTGAACTTAAGATTCCTGACATTTCATTGGTTTCTAAGCCAGTTATTCGCAGACGGGATTGCTTGTAGGTGAAAATCTGACATTTTCACCGAATTAAAGAATCATCAATTCCTTTACAAAGGGTTTTTGAGAAGAGTCAGAGATGTAACTCCATCCTTTTTCTTGTTTCAAATAAGCAGCTACACACCCATTTGATACTAGACAGGTCTGTTTCCTGTTAAAAACAGGCACTCGTGGCCTGCTGTTCCCGACAGCATGTTATCCTCCAAATAATTGGTCGTCTTTCTAAAGATGTAGCTCTAAAGGCTGTTTAAGTGTCAGAAAAGTAGTGTTTAAAATTACTTCTCAGGTCTAAAAAAATTTCCATTTTATAATATAATATTTAGGTTTTCTAGCTGTAAAATATGATTAAATTTGACTCGTTTTTTTTTTTTCCCAAAAAGATGAAAAATAGATTTAGTAGCTTTAAGAGTGGGTGTTATTATTATTATTATTTTTTTTAAAAGAAATCCAGTCTTCATAATAAGCAGTGACAGGCAGTTCCCCTCCCTTTAAATACAGGCAAAATGGAATACATTAAGAAAGCTTTGTTTCATGTTTGTCTTTAAATGTCCCCACTTGTTTTGCAAGAATTAAAATTCACAAAAGTGGCAATGGCTGAACTCTGTATACAATATTAACAGGATGATGGCAGCAATGTTAGCTGCTATTATTTACTGTTTAACTCCTGGTTAAGGGAAGAGTTAGTTTTGTCTTACAGCTGAATTAAAAGTAAGAAAATCAAGATTATTTTTTGGCAGCATCAGATGACAGTAACTGCATTCTCACATGATGCATGCTCTTGTCTCATAAAATCTTGTTTTCTGTTGGCCAATAGCAAAGCAGGAGAACCTTAAAAATCCCTTCAATTAAAACAACTCAGACTTTTCTGGTTTTAGCAAATAGAAAACCTCCAGCTCAACTTATAAAATAGAAAGATGTTAAAATTTTACATTTTTGTTGCTATTCCCAATGACCCGTAAAATTGACCTTCTTCTAACAAGTTTTTTTTTTTTTTTGTTATCAGTTAATTTATTGAAAATATTTTCTAATAAGTTTTATTGTAACTTAATATGAGAAATCAACACAAAGTACATTACTGAGAAGTTGGAAGAAAATTTAATATTTCTAGCTTCTTTTTATTATTAATTTTTACCAAAAAAAAAAAACATGGTTTGTGTTTTTATGTAGCTCACCTGAGTCTTTGTATAACCACTTTTTGCAGCAATAATAACAGCAAGTCTTTTGGTAAATTTTGGCTAATTTCATTTATATATATTTATCAGTTTAGTTTTTATTTATCTGCTTCCTGTTTCTTAATTTTCCCTACAAATACGTAGATATTGAAATAAATTAAGATACGATCTAAACAGTTGGACAGCAAACTGGACTGACAATTAGGCTTCATTCCAAAATAACAAGCAGTCGTGGAGGAAACCGACAGTAATGCTTGTAATCTGGCCCTGCAAATAACAGTCTCTGTGTGGAGTCAAAAACACTTATTTTTCTCCTGAGATGATGTAAACGCAGCTTGTGTCTCACTATCAGCTCAATTGGTGGCAATTTGATGGGACCCTAATTAGTTCTCATATGGAATATGAAGGTTTTTCTTGGTGTCCATTAAAGTTTTTCTTCAAGAATTCACATGCACCTTGTCAGACAGTTGTGTTTCAGGAACCTCTCCACTGTAACCACTTATTTTCTCGCCTTGGTTTGGTTTTTAATATTGGATGAGAAGAGTAAGGATGCAAGAGACTGATTAAAAAGAGAAAAAGGAGCAGGATACAGAGGAATAAATTTGCTAAAGACGGCTGAGGAAGCTGTGCGTTGACTGAATGAGGACGCGACCCTCGGCCTCTGGGCTGGATTTCTGTGGCCCATTTCCCGGGCGCTTCATCTTCCACAATCCTGCTCCATCCTGTTTGGGGAATGCTCCGTATGGAAACTGAGTCAAATGATGAGGGACTTGGGAGAATTGGTTTTCGGCAGCAGCTTTGGCATGTGTGTGTCAACGGATGTGCACAAACTTGTGTGAGTAATGGGGGGAGAAAAGAAGGGTGCGTGGATGTGAAGGAGGAGGCAGGATCGTAAAATACAAATCCCAAAAAAAAAAAAGAAAGAGTTCAATTCGGTAAAAAATCCACAACACGAAAAAGGGAAAAAAAAATCAAAGGATTTCACACGGCAAATGATTCATGAGCCAAACGTGGTCACACATATTGGCACGCATCATCAGCGAGCTCTAGTGAAAAGGTGATTCCAGCCAAGGATGCGACTCTCATATGGAGAAGGTGAGGATGAGGAGGAGGAGGAGAAGAAGAAGTGGGGGGGGGGAGGAAGAGCAATGCAAGTGAGTCACGGTATTAACTTCCAGGCCTTCTGCATAATCATTTCAGCTCACGCTTCATCGCAGGGAGCTGAATCACCAGACAGACACGTGGCCCAGAGTCTTCTGTTATCTTCTTTTATCGCACACGCTTCTGTTCATGTATGTGTGACGTGTGTGGCATCACGAGAGTCTGCCAAATGGATAAAGCCACAGGTTAATCTGCCTTACAGGGCAGAGTGTGAGTGTTACAACAAAGATGTTCTGAAACAAAACAATCAGGATGAATCGATTGCTCCGATTGCAAACCAGCTGGATTAAGTCAATCTGTAATTTGCTTATTAATACACTCGCTGAACTTTTTACTCAACAGCTTTTTGGAATTGGTAATTAAATAACACATGTAGGGTGTAAAACTGGATGCTGTAACTATTACAAATTGTAAGGTAAGGAGCCACCCCAACCGTATGCCACTCTGACCAGAGCTTTGGCATCCAATCCAAACAACCTCATTAAGAGGAGAATCAGGTGATCACTGTCGTCAGAAACAAGTCAGAGGTTCCCCCTTCATCAGAAATGCCACGAAGCTGTCCAAGAACCAATTACCGTATGGCAGAAATCTCCCCCCTTTCCGTCCCCTGCCTCCAGGACTCTCCTGGATTTGCTAAACAAACAAGCCTCTGATGGCAATCTCTTTGAGTCCATTGATTTGAAATGCAAATGATCTGGATCAGTGGACGCCGCAGAGAGGACGTGGCTGCTCTCTGACGACAACAACAACAAAGGGAAAGCCCTTGCATCGCAGTGCCTTATCCACATCTACATGCATGCCAAACTTCACCAATGGGAGCCTTATCTCTGCTACCCTTCTGTGTCCGCTTGACGAGAAACAGACTTGCGCTTGCAGCCCGAGGGGCCTGTAACACCTCCAAACAGCTCTAAAAAACATAATGTACGCGTAGCTTTGCAGGCACTTAGGAAAAATAAAACTTTGAATGTTCTCATTCTTTGGAGGCAAAAACAATAAAAAGGACAAAGACGGCCTCTTACCTGGAATTCAATTCCATAGTTCTCCCTGCAGAAGTCTCGCAGTTTAGGGTAGACGTGCTCTTTCAGCGCATTCCTCTCTGCTTCTGTGTCTGGAACACAGAAAACATTATAAGTTCTTCAGCATTCAAAGAATTTTAGCTGAACTCTTGTGGGTTTATTTAACTGCAAATGATGTTTCTCCCCGCATTTCTTCTTTGCTGATTTTATTTCTCATGACCATAACCAGGTCAAACACATTTGTATGCAGCTGAACAAACTAAGTGTCAGCGTACAACACATGTTTGCCTTACTTTAGTGGCATGTACTCACATGGTTTTATTTCAAAGAAAAGATCAGAACATTAGACTTGTGTCATGTAATAATTGCACCTCACGTAAGACAGAAGCAAAGGATTAATCATAAAAGTTCCTCCTATCGTTTTAATAATCTACAGCATCATGAACTAGTAAGGATCGAGTTGCATTTACTTTTTTCAGATGGTAAATCAAATATTTAGTCTTTCTACCTTTTTATTGCGCTGCTTTAAACAGGGTATTGCAGAAAACCCATCTGTTGGGAAAATTCTTTGTGAATTCTGAACCAGCAGATAAATCCAATTTCTTCCCCTTTCGTCATGCTCTCTTCCCTGTCTCCTGACACCTATCACTCTCTTCCTCCTGTGTCTTTGCAGGAGAGCTGGGTGTGGGTGTCTGCTGTAACTGTAAGAGGAAACTGAACTTCCTGGCCACTTGATGCAGACAGTAGAGACAGCGAGGTGGAACTGTACACTGGAGGGTTGTGATTTAATAGTTGATGTGGTGTTCTCTGAATTACCAGGGTAGAATTAGCAAGGGATGAGTTAATGTATAAATTACACTAATGGCTTCAGAGGACGTTGACTGCCACAACAATTGAAGACAAAAGTGAGCAAAGGGAAAATCGAGGCATGAAGCTTCATAGTAAGAGGCAGATTTATGGTAAATCTAATATAAGACTCCTTAGCGCTTCAGCAGCAAACATTAAAACAGTCCTAGAGGTTTTAGAGGTATATTGGTATGTTTGTATAAGATAAAAAAAAATTTGTTCACAATATTTTTGCTTGTGACTAAAAGAACAATAACCAGCAAACAAAGTATTACTCACCAACACATCAGGTAAATTAGATAAATGAATGGTGGATGGAAGGAGCTTGCATAGCACTTTTCCAGTCATTTTGACCATCCAAAACGCTTTACAGTAGAGCCACATTCACCCATCCATGCATTTATACATGCAGATCAGTAGGCAACTTGGGGTTAAGTGTGTTGCCCAACAGCACATCAACATGTGACAGGAAGGAGCTGGAATCAATCAATCAATCAATCAATCAATCAATCAATCAATCAAATTTTATTTGTATAGCACATTTCAGCAGCGAGGCATTTCAAAGTGCTTTACATCATATCAGAAACAGAAACATAATGCAATATAGAGTCAATAGAGGAAAAAAAAAACACAATATAAACAGCCTTTCAACGGGTTTCAAGCATGAGGCTCCGTACACCTCTTTCACGGAATTTCACTCAGGGACTCCGCCGTCCCTCACGGATTTTTGACCAATCTATGGTACCTGTTAGTGTCTAGAATTTACAGGGTATTTGTTATGCGCAATGACCCTCAGTCAATCGCTATGTTTTCAAATGCAATCCTAAACAGCTGGATTTTTAGTTGAGATTTAAAGGAAGTCAGTGTTTCAGCTGTTTTACAGTTTTCTGGAAGTTTGTTCCAAATTTGTGGTGCATAGATACTGAAAGCTGCTTCCCCTTGTTTGGTTCTGGTTCTGGGGATGCAGAGCAGACCAGAATCCAAAGACCTGAGAGGTCTGGAAGGTTGATACAACAACAGATTATTAATGTATTGTGGTGCTAAACCGTTCAGTGATTTATAAACTAACAACAGTATTTTAAAGTCTATTCTTTGAGCTACAGGGAGCCAGTGGAGAGACTT
>CAEFZY010042332.1:0-80036 GCA_903066815.1 Brachyrhaphis roseni
TAGATAGATAGATAGATAGATAGATAGATAGATAGATAGATAGATAGATAGATAGATAGATAGATAGATAGATAGATTTTCCTTCTAACAAGAAGAGCATGAGGGTCTGAGTTCCAATCTCGCCACTAGAGGGCGCTCCGTCATCACGATAGCAACAATTTCAACAGGTGGCATTTCTTCCCATCGAGGACTTCCCTGGCCCGCAGTTTGTTTAGAGCTTGGAAGAAAGATACAAGCTCAAAAACAACAACAAAAAAAACCCATCATGCTGATCTAAGCAGAAGTAAGCAAATAATAAAAAAAAAAATCCTAAAAAGATGGCAACAGAAGTAAAATTGTGGTAGATAGTTTTGAAAGGAGAGCTGAGAAGGCCAAGGGAGGAGAGGGGAAGATGCCAAGCTGCTGATTAACTTTTCCCATGCTCTGTTGACACGGCGCATGCCAGACGGGCATCAGCTGCACGCATGCCGGGCAGCCGGGATGTGAGAAAGATGGAGAGGCAACAGGTTCACTGCAGAGGGGAAGGAGAGGAGGACAGGCAGGTTGGCCCTCCTCTCTGTCAGCACTGCTCGCATCGGAACGAGGAGCCGCGTGTGTCCGATTGTGTTGTCGTGGTTCTGTTTAAATTTCAATTCAAGGTCAGGATTGATTAAAGATTTTATTTGCGTCCTCACTGTACGTTTACTGACAAGACATTAGCTTCTTCTTTTATTTATTTGGATTTTATGTTTTCCTGTAAAAAGAAACACACAAAAAAACAGGACAAATATGACTTTTTCTATATGCATGTAGGCCTGACATGGTAATGAGTGTTGAATTGTTCCGGTAATGATTGTGATAATATTGCTTCAAGAAATGTAATGGGATAATAATGCAAGAACGCTCTCTCAAATATCAATTAACTTTCAATTCTAATGAACATTTGACACTGGCAACTGGAAGACATTTTAAATATCCAAAATAAATCAACAAAACAACAGAAACAACAAATAAAATTGATTATAAAGTCTCTGTAAACAACACTATTTTTCAAAATAAAAGACTAATAGAGACCAAAGCACCAGACCGAAGACTTTTGTCATCCAGTTAAAACAAATAAAATAAATCATGCAAATGATTGTTTTAATTTATCATGTAATTAATTGACTTACTTATTATTTTGTAACAGCTTGGAATTTCAAACTCTTACAAATAAATGGGTTAAAATAAATGAATCTTTTAGTGGTGCTGTATGGTCTTCCAAAGACAAACTTTAGAAAAATCCAAATTTCAATTGATAGAAAAAAAAATGTATGAAAATGTGACAAACAAACACTGCGGCTGTTCCACATCCCCCTGGAGCCTTAATAGACTGCATGGATTCATGAACTCAGAAACTGAAACACTGGGATGTTTTTCATAGAAATCTGGTGAGCTCAGCCAGTAAGCTGAAAAGAAGTTGGCAGTGGAAACCTCACTGACGGTGATTGAAAACACATGGCTAATTACGCAAAAAAAAAAAAAAAGACTCATCAGACACTAACTCAACTTTCTTTCAAGGCCAACTTAGTCTTAAATTCTAAAGATTTCCATGTGAGATTATGTTAGAGGAATAAAAGATGAATGTTTTTTAAAGTCAGGAAATGTGAAAGCAGCTCTAGGATTAAAATAATAAAAATAATAATACTAAAACCCCCTAAAGGATAGCATGAAAATGACAGATTCTTAGTTTTGGCTGGAAGTGGGATTTTCCTTCTTTGGCCTTTAATCCATAAACCGAATCGACACTAAAATGAATAAATATCGTAACAACACAGATTTTATAACATGTTAGCGTCTGAAATAGTATTTGAATCACAGGTGATTCGATATTTAACAATAGGCTAGATTGGTTCAGATAGTTATTTTTCCACTATTAATTGAAATCATTTTTTGACGTTTTTCGTTCTATTTATTCAGGCCACTTAGTCTAATAGCAAAATATGTTTTGATGTTCTGACACATTTTGCAAGCGTCACGCAAAGGCAAAAAACCAGAAGAAATCGTTAAACAGGGGAAAATGCTTTTTCATTGACTTGCACAGCTTTACATATTCTATGAACCAGGTGCCATCTGCACAATGCTAGTCTATCATCTTCCACTGAGCAGATTTTCTGCCTGTTTCCTGGATTTAGCAGCTTATCTGTCTCTCTGTGTTAGTCCTGGCCAGTCACGGTTCACGGTTTGATTCCTATCTTAGATTTTAGCATGTTACTCTAAAGAGTGGATGTCAAGTACACATGATGGGGTGTCTGTGCGTGTGTGTGTGTGTGTGTGCGTGTGTCTGAGTGTGTGGGTTAATCTATCTCTGAAGCACTGTTTTTACAAGCCTTGGATCTCCACATTAGTATCTGGTCTGCTTCAACTCAATGCTGTCTGCTCTCCCACGCCAAGCCTGGCAGCTCTCACTCTTTTCACCTCGTCCACTCTGTCGTTTTAAAGTCTCATCCCTTTATTTTTCTTGCCTATCACTTAACCAGGAGAGCCTGACGCGAGTTTTCTTGTAGGTCCAGGAAAGATATCCAGAGGTTTTCATGCTGCTCTGAGAGAGACAAGAAAACGAGCTTCCCTCTAATCCAGACTGTGACGTACTTCAATAAATATTGCTTGTTCTTGTTGACCAAAAGTAAGGCACTCAAGGGATCAACTATTCAATATTATAACTGCTCCAATTCTGAAGCCAAATCAACTTTAATGTCAAAGTTTGGTTTTACAAAAAAAGCCTCTCACATTTATGTGTATTTTTTTTTAAATAAAGCCCAATACTATCGTATTTTAGAAGTAGAAAACCTAAAAAATTTTTAATTATGTACAAAACAAAAAAAAAAACAGCTTTTGAGGAATGGACACTAAAACAGGAAGCACTCCCATACACTGAAAACCACCATCTAAATCGTCACTTCGTATACATGGAGATGAGCACAGTACACTTTTGCTAATAATAATAATTAATAAACATGCGTCCACAGGCCAAGCTGCGGCACCACAGGAAGTGATGTAGTAAGTCTGCCAGACCAATGGATGTCGCTGTGATACTGACGGAGAACCACACAAAAACAAAAACCATAGAACGGCGCCATGTTTGTTAGCAGTGAGAGTGTCATCGACGTCATTCATTTTTTTAAAAGAAAGGAAAGGAAAGATGCGGCTCCTACGGTATTCTGAAGTTTAATGGCAGCTTTTTGCAGAGTTCTCGACTTTTTTGTTTGGTTATTTTTTGGGACAGAGTGGGCATGTGGGGTTCATTTGAACCATCCCAGTTTGGGAAAAACGTAAACAACTATAGTGAGCTAAACAAAATTAAAAAGGGAACCATTGTAAAATGTAAATTTTAAAAACTTGCTCATAATCTGAATCACGTCTTTTTGTCTTTTTTTTTAATATGCTGTGTTTTGGTGGCAGTGGGTTTGTTGTAGCTGTTGGTATGGCCACAGTCCAGTCCTCGAGAGCCACCGTCCTGCAACTTTGAGAAGCAACCTTACTCCAACAGACCAGCATCAGCTCTGAACAGGCCTGGTAATTCATTGGAGTCAGGCGTGTTGGAGCAGGGAAGCATCTAAATGTTGCAGGACAGTAGCTCTCAAGGATTGGACTTGAGCACCCCTGCTGTACATCCATTCATGCGCGCCACGAATTAGATGACCAGGCATTTGGCTACCTTAAGAGTCATAGAGCAGGCAGAAGACTGGTTACATAGAACTGGAAGGATAAAGTTCTCCTGCTGCTAAAACATGCTTGGAAAACACACCAGAGGACAAACCTTCCACGTTTGAAGAGCTTCATCTCACTGGATGAGCACAACCATTTGTTCTGTATCATAATCTACCAATTGCATAAGTGGGTGCCTGGTTGAGTTCTCCACATAAGCCTGAGGTTTTACAGAAGTTCTTTGACAGTCACTCGGTGACTCCTGCTCCATTTCTCCACCCTCTTAGCACTGAGCATGTAATCCACTTTGAAAGGTCAGTGAGCTGCAGATATTTGCTCCACTAAATCTCTCCTTTAACTGCCTTCTCTGATGTCTTCCCACCTCTATCACGGTATTTTCAGCAAGTCGACCTGACAGTCCTGGGCAGAGATAAATCTGCGTACTGTAGGACAGAGGTTCCCAGCATTTTTTTTTTTTTTTTCCATAAAAGCCTTCTTGGTTGAGTGTACAAAAATCCCTCAATCCCCTTCAAAGGCCACACGTGCATTTGTGTATACAAAACAAAAGAGCTTTCAGTAAATTTGTTAGAAACCAGACGTGTCTCTAAATTGTATCCAGATGATTTTCCTTTGCGTAGCAAACTTATACGAAGAGCAAATGTGTCTAGGGAGGTCTGGTGTGACGGTAATGTAACTTTAGTAACCATTAGAGAGTAGAGCTTAAATCATACAATATTGTTCTTAATTACAAAAATTTTTCAACTTTATTGTCATTGCACGGTCACAAGTACAAGCAACGAAAACAACTCTAAAGACTCAAATCTCTGTTATATGATCACTTTCTCAGGATTCTCATATTCTGATATAGAAATGATGGAAATCACACTCTGCACATAAAGAGACTGGAAAAAGAACCTTTTAAAAAACCAGCAAGTTGCAATGGGTCAAATAACTAAGGTAGAATAGTAATAAACTGCGACCATGTTTTATGTAATTTATCCTCCTGTGGTGACTTTGTCTGTGTAACAGTTCAGGAATTTGTACAAAACTGTCAGCTACAGTTCCATCATTAAGATTAGGACACAACACATATTTCTTATATTTTATCAGTGCCAGAATATCTAGGAATCAGCATATGCAGGAATTGAAGAGTAAGTATTGCGCAAGGGTTTTTTGCCTTTCGTTGATGTGGCAGTGGCTGTGGGAAGGGAGTGTTGGATATGGCAATTTGATACATTATATAATCCCACATTAAGAACACCTAATTCAGTCGAACAAATGCAGCACCAGGGATTTAAAATTAACACAAGACACTAAAAGAGTTTTCTAGGTGGTTCTTTTGTTTTTTGATACCATCTAGTGGTGTGTTGATAGGTGGTGTGCCGACATGTCGGTGGTAAGTGTCAAAACTCAACAATAATGTGTGGACAGAACTCAACAAAGAGGTAGAGTTTGAATCGTGAACTCAACAGCCAGAGGTAGAGACCCAAACACCAGAAACCGGACTAAACTGTGACCTCAACAGCACGGTACACTCTGAACTATGAACTTAAAACAAAGGTCAGACCTAAACTGCGCCTTTGTTGGTGAGCTACAAACCAAAACCAAACCTTGACTCAGAAATACAGACGACACCACCACCAATAAGTTACCAACCAAACTGGCACTTCCAAACCAAAGTATGGACCTAATGCCAGCACCGACTGTAACTATGTTTCCTATATCCTGGGATAATTTAGTCAGAATTTTGAGAGGTGACTTTTTCTCCTAAAAATGCCAAAGGAACTGTTTTGAGAGCTTGCTGAAATTAAGGAAAAGATGGGTATAGGCTGAGGTGATGAGAAGAATGATGAGGAGAAGAGCGGAAGGCTTCTACCTGAGGATTACATTGGCGAGACTGGAATTCCCCCTACTTATCAAAGACTGATAATTAGACAGGTATAGACATTGCCCTGGTATGAACACACACGTGCATAAATAGAAAGGCACATGCACAGAAATAGCTGTAAAACAAAACATTAGAGAGGCAAAGGTACTCCAAAGAAAAATGCAAATAAAATCAGAAATCTGCTGAACCCTCTCATTTGATCACAGCGTTTCATTCAACCAACCAAAGTTCATGTTTCCGTGTCTGACTTTCCCTGTTGTCTGGTGAATACAACAAAGCAAGACGTCCGGAGAACTGACATGTAGAAAATGACAAAGCCGCGGCATCAGAACTCAAACATCTTGCTAGCAAGAGCATCATTACTTAGATCTGCCTTTACAAGACACTCCCACTTTAGTCCTTCAAACAAATATCTCCAGCAGGGTTGCATGTGTTACACTCTATGTGGCAGTGGAGACATATGCGCCGTGTCAAGCTGCAGGTCCCTTTCATCGCAGTAGGACTTTGACGACGTCAGCGCTGCTGAAACCCCCGAGAGCAACAACCAAACCAAATGTTTTCACTCAAAGAAAGGAATACAAATCCCTCCGTGCGGGCAATCTGACGTCTTAGAAGAGGAAAACAGCCCAACTGATGAGTCCCGTATGCGGACGTTCAAGGCGTCACGCTGCAGTCTAGGAATTCTGTTGCCATTCCCAGGAATTTCTCTGTCTCTCGCCGCAATTTTCATTCCTCTCCTCTCTTTTTCATTTGGCCTAATGAATGTTGACCCCGGAGACCTCCCGCTGAGAGATGCCGGCAGGGAAGCTGACCGCCCTCCGCGACAAACCGGCTTTCTTTCCAATCTCAGAGGTTTCACATGTAAAAAAAACGTTTTGATTCTGAAGATGTCATCAAGTTGACCCCTCATGCAACAAACTTTCAAACATTAACACTTTAGTAACATTTACTCTATTTTCTCATTTTACATAGTCCTTTATGAGATTATCAGCTTCAGAAAGGATTTCCTAATTCTGGCGAATTTCTGTTAATTTAGGCTCCAGTTAAAGTTTACAGAGAATTAAGGAAGCATTCAAACCCGCCCAGCTTAGTCCACTTTAATCAAACTCTAGTCCATTTGCCTAGACAGTCCGGTTCAGTTGGGGAGGTGTGAATGCGCAATCGAACTCTGTTGTCGTCCAAAATAGCGAACTCTCTTCCGCCTTCCAACCTCGGTCTCGGTTTGATTAAAGTGAAATCTGGTGCGGTACGAATGTATATGTGGATGGAAGCGGACTAGAGATCACTCCAGAAGCAGGAAGTGGACTATAACGCAGGACATTCTGGGTCAACTGAACCAAAACGATAGCAAGAGGAAGAAATGGTTTGTGGTCTTTTACTAAAGACAAAAGAGAAATCCTACAATTACTAAAATCTGATGCTGTTTTATTTCAGTTTACATTTTGAGAAGAAGGAAATTGCGCTCAGTGTCTTCTTCGGGGTTTTTGCTGTTGTCTCCTTCAGCTGTTCTTAGTGCAGCGCCACCACAGGCGGGGAGGGGAACAGGCTTTTCAATTAGTTTGGATCGTTTGACACAGTGCAGAGCGAAACGGAAACGGACCAGCTGAAAACGCTGCAAATGTTGCAGTTTTGGTCTCCAATCAAACCGAGTCAAGCGAGTGACTAACAGTAACTACATTCTTGAAGTTTTAGAAGCGAGATAATAACATCGCTTACTGAACAGGTTTTACTTTAAAACAGGGGTTACAGTTAGTTCCTTAATATGTTGGTTTTTGTGATGTGGTGTAAAAAGACTTAAAATAAATCATGGTGCAATAATAAATGTAGTTTTTATTAGCTTTCTGATGAACTTCACACAGAATGGATCTCTGATGAATCGTCTTAATAAGCAAAGTAAAACAGCTCGTCGGCGCCCTCTGATGGACAAACTGCAATAAGAGCCACAAGCAGAGACTTGGCGCTGTCAATCAATCTCCCATATGTGCTGCTCAATGCGCTAATGGTGGAAAAACTACTTTTACAGGAAAACCATTTAACCGCTGTCATAGACGGCTATGCTAACTAGCATTAGCATTCGTGGCAGGATATGTTGTGGTGAACCAGAGGTAGCTTAGCAAAGAGCAAAGCACTAGAGTGATTGACAGCGGTAAGACCCTCCTCCTATGAGCTACAAATAAGAACAGGTTTCATGTTTGTCTTAAAAAAAATGTAATTGTCCCAAAGAAATCCAAGTGAATAGTTTCACATCTTGTTCCATGTGGAGTTCAATTATTATTATTACTATTATTATTTTTTAAATTTTGACCGCACTAATGGGAGGGAGAAAGTCCTGAGAGCTGCCTGAGTGAGAGTTATGAGGGCAAGATTTAACGAAAAAAAGACTTGGAGAAAGTCCAAAGGAAGACTTTTCGAGACACTTTCAGGGAGCCTGAAAGAGACTTCATCAAGTTTAATGAAAGAAAGTAGGCGTTTCCCGTTCCAGTTTCTAAGTATAGTTGTTCTGATCCTTGCATTTTTTTCCACGATTGTTATCGGAAATCCCTGCCTGAACTCAAAACCCCAACAGCTTTTATTGGCACATTTTGTGATCCCACATCAGCTCCACCCATGATAAGCCATGCAGCAAAAGTCAATGAAATCAATTTAAAAAAAATAAGAAAATGCAGCCTGTTTTCACATGCATGACTTACAAAATCTGTATTTTCCCTAAACGGCTAAGTGTTCCCCACAATGTATTTCACATTAAGGCTGAGTTAACGATGCAGAAAACAAGCAAACCCTTCGATTCGATCCCTACGCTCTACGGAGTGAATCTGCAGCGTTCCATGTTTTCTCCAAGGATATCTCCTGTGGATCTCGACGAGGTTTACAGGACAAAATGTCCCACCCAAAGCCCCGCCCGGCCCGGCCCGGCCCGGCCCTCCACGGCACAACCCTGGAGCTCACGTTCCAACATGTCCTTTTTTTTTGCTTTGTTTTGTTTTGTTTTTTTCTTTCAGCGCTCGACATCCATCACCGTTCGGTGCGGTGTGTGGTAGCCACGGGCAACAAGAAAGTTAAGAGATGGGAGCGGTGGCAGAAACGCCTGAAAATGTGTATCCTGGGGGAAGGAAGGAAAGGGAGAGGAATGCTGGGTGGGTGACAGATCCAGTAACAGAGGAAACTTTACTGTGTCTTCACTTTTATTTAAGCTTTAAATTCACCAGAATATCACTGAAACTGTCTTTACAAAAGAAAAAAGAGAATACACAAACAACTGTGAGCATGTCAGATTCTCATTCTCAAAACAAATAAAAGAAAAAAAAGTGAATTAAATATCTAACAAATCACATAAAAATAAATATAGTTCATAAGTTACAGCAGACTTCTCAGCTCTGTAAATCTGCACACCGACTGTGTCTCTGTCTCTGTGTCTGGATTAGTCACTGGGGATTCAGGAGCCTCGGCTGTAGACAAAGTTTCTATCTGAAGATAAGAGAGAGAAGGGAAACACGGCACAGCTGTGCGACTGACACTGCTGAGAGTGTTAGTTTTCATTCTTCTTGCTCACACTCCCACTGGTGTGACAGTGGCAGTGCATACCTGCACCTGCTCTGTGCTGCGCTGTGTGGTGGATGGGCTTTTCTTTTAAAGCTGCAGTTTTCACACATTGCCTAAAACTGTCACTATGAGCTCATTTTTCCAATTTCGTCTATAGCAAACTTGTTTATGTAGGTAATCGGCACACGTTTACAATGTCTACGTTGGAATATTGTATTTTCATAGAAGAAATGGTTTAAAAAAAACTATTAGTGTCGTTCTTTGTTGAAATGCCTTGCATATGATGCAAAAATGTCAAAAAAAAAGAAGAGGAAAAGAAAGCGAAAGCAGCCATTTCTTATCACCTTCACATTATAAGACTTTGCTCAATTCTTTAGCTTTTTTGGCCAAAATTCTTGTGGCTCCGGGCCGCTGGATTAGGGTGATGGTTAAGAGGCTTGAAGCTTCTTTGCCAAAGATAAATCTTCAAAGTATCAGAGTAAACATTTAAAAAAACGTTGGCCATCAATTAAAAGAACGGTTCGATTAGCATAGCACTAGTACATATTTTTTTGACTTACAAAAAATACAAACATATATACATAAAGAAAATAACTTTCAATCTAGTTGTGACATGGCTAATAATAGTTTTTAGCTTAGATTTAACAGACATTCAATAGAATGAAAATGTATTTCAGTTAGTGCCTCAATATCCATCAAGGTTCTCAGTTTGCCTTCAGAATAAATGTTATCGCTACTATTAAACCACTAAAATATTTCATAAGTGTACACCAACACAGAATGCGTCCTGTATTGGTGGGAAAACTTTAACGCACTAAAAGACAGACGCGGATTCATCGCAGTCGATTTCTCTTCCTGCCGAAAAGTGGAACAGACGCACTGATGAAACCGTTGGGAACTACATGAATCTTATTTTGAACTCTGAAGCGATAAAGTGTGACACGGTGACATTTGGAAAGCTCCTTTATAATTGCAAAACTGAGTATGAAGCTCGTGCATTATATGCTCTCTGTGGCATTTGGCAGCAGTTTGCTTTAGATTCGGATCACTCCACAAGCTCTTTCTTGTTCCACAGACAAAGGTGTCTGAGGGGATCTTAAGCAGGCAGGTCGCTGCAGGTTTTTTTTTTGTTTCGTTTTGTTTTTTAAGCTCCACCTAAAACGTCCACTCTAGACGTTTTGAAAGAAACGTCTAGAGTGGACGTTTCTTTCAAAACGTCGTTTTTTCCATACACTCTAGATGCTGCTGCTAATAAGAAAAGACAAACAGAAACAGGTAAAGGAAAGAAAATATGAGAGATGTATTTGAAAAGCACCTTCAAAATGCTCCTTTAGGGTTTCTATTTAGTCTGGAAAACTGTGGGAAACAAAGTAAAGCAATAAAGCAGTTTGATCAATCAAATGTTTTGCTTTCGAAGATTTAATTTGAGGAAAATCTGGATTATTTTTCACCCAATGCAGACCCTGGATTTCCATAGTTCAGAGTGATGTCAGCGCACCCAATTATTTGAACTCTGAATTCAGAGATGATTGAAATGTTGTCTGCCATTTGTAATTAGTTTTTAGGAAAAGAAAGCTAGAATTTTTTTTTATTAAAATAGCTTAATGCATGTAATCTATGTAGGGCTGCACTGCCATGCCCTAAAACAGAGTATGAAAAATTATTATTTCCAGATGTTTTTGTTTTTTTTTGCTGTCAACATAAATATGGAAAGTCCTAAATACAAGTTAACCCTTCTTTCAAATAATTAGCTCACATTAAAATGTTGATTTCAAGTCAATCCACCCACAAATTATACTGAAAATGCTGCTTCCCTTTGACTACCATTGATTTTGCTGTCAAGTTGTCAACATATAAAGTGCTAAATCTGTGATTTATAAAAGAAAAAGGGACACAGTAGGTTGCTAATTGTCGACACTACAACAAGATAACGATGTCAGGAAAAACTCTTCATTAAAAAATAGCAGGGGATTGGGAAGTAGGTGAGCTATGCTAGCATGACTATGACAACTTTAACATGTAGATGTGCTCCAGAATGTGGCGTGTTTGGATTCATCAGGCGTTTAAATTAGCTAATCAACCGCCACTGTGTTCAGGCGATCACTTCATAATAATTGTAAAATAAACATCAAGTCTGTAAATGTAAAAAACTCTTCCGTTTTTTGGTGTAGTGTCCTGATACTTGGTGCCGTTGTTGTCTGTCAGTTGCTATGGCAACAAGACTGTGTGTAGCGTAGCCGATACAGAGCAAGAGAGAGAAAAGTGGAATGACTCAAAAGTGGTTTTGAGTTATTTTTTTAAAGGTTTTCCTGAATTATTTCTCTGTTTGCTGTGGTGCACTGCACTAATTTAATAATAGCTACATCTCCAGGTTTCTTCCTGTTAACGAAATTGTTCTATTGCAGCAGCGCGGCTAAAGATGGCAAGTAAAAGAATCGTCTTTTGCCCTCCAGCGTTTTACAAATACGCACAATTTCTCCAGATTTCAGCCCGTTTATTTTCCCTCAGTTGAACACATTTCTACTCCCGTGGCATTTTTGTTTCGCCTTCTTTTTTTGAGGTGCACTTCACATTTTCTTTTTACAGACTCCCCTTTCCGTCGGGTTCATCCCCCACCCCCGCCTCGCCGTCATCATTTTTTTCCTGTCTTCTCTCTAATCTGACAGACGTCTCAGATCTTGTTTTATTTTGATATGAGGGCTTTTGTCCAGAAGAGAAGAGGAATGCCATGAATTCACGGTTGACACAAACACATGGAACCAAAATCACACAGACGCATGCAGGGACAAAGAAGCGTGTCTACGAACGGCACCGTGTCAGTGATGCAGATGGAAAATACTTTGTAAAAGGAAGAGCCCTTTGCAGTCACACTACTGTCAATTTACCACTTTGAAGACACCTGAAGTGATATGCACCACTCATAATGATAATTTTCTTGAAAAGTAATGGTGATAAAGTCATAGCCTGCCTTAAATCAACAAAAATATGCAACCTGAAGAAAAGGAATGAACTTAAAACAGCACTAGTGGAAAAGTTAGCGCCTAAATAAATACAAAAACACGCAGCAGATCACTTAGATTTATTTCCTTTATCCTGCTGCTGTTTCTGTGTCACTTAGCAAGAGAGAAAAATGCTCACACACACACACACACACACACACACTGCGACCTGCTGAACGTTATCCTCTGCATGCTAAAGGCTTAGCTGCATACCAGCCGGCACACTGACCCGGGATTAATCATGAGCACCTGAGCAATGCAAACATGCACGTTTGCACTTCTGTCACTGCGAGGACCCTGATGCGACACCGAACCGTAACAATCAAAACGAATCCGAGACTAAACCCGGGTACTTAGGCAGAGATTCAAAAGGAAATGTTTGAAACATTATTTGGAGATGAAAATAAAACTCGAAGGAATGAAAATTCACAAAAATTCCCCTTCTTGACATAAAGAACAACTAAACAGCTCTAACGCTTTCCCAGTTGTTGGGGAAAACCACAAGAAAACTACCAAAAGAAAAATGGCTGTAAAATCTGCTAACTTAGTCTGTTGGATGTGTATTTGCAAGATTAGTTTTGCTAACAAATTAGCTTTTTATTTAGGGGCCTAGTTAAAGTGTATTCTTGATTTACTAGCTAATTTAGCCATTTTGACCCCTTTAATGTCGCATTTACAACTCATTTTACTGCCCCCTAGTGGCAACACGTTATATTAAACAAACAGGAAAAGTCTGCTCCAACTGGAAACAGTGAAACACCATTGATTAGAATTAATCATATTTGTGTTTCTTTCTTTCAAAACGTCCCCTAATGATGTGGATATAGATGCTAACACAGCATGAAGCATATAAAGAAACAAACTCTCCGTCTATGTGTCCTTCAGGGACGCCCTGAGACTTTCTCAGTGAGGCGATGGCAGAAACAGGTGTTCACAAAAGCGGAGTGTGGGACGCGGAGCGCTAGAAACAAGGGAGGGGGGGAAACGGGAGCTGAAGAAGAGAGAAGCAGACGCCGTTCCACACCGAACGCACCTACCTCCATTGAAGATTCCATCCCACCTTAACTGCTCTGATAGATGGATGGAGTTGTTAGCTAAAATATTAAATGTTCTCTCCGTGTGACTCATGATTAGTTTGTGTGCTCTGGTCTCTTTTTTTCCATGTAGTCATGGCAACAATAAACAAAACAAAAATCCAAAAAAATCTGGATTTGTGAGACATAATTCCTGAACTTGTGGGATGTAGCTTTGTTTACAGATAAATCACAAGGTTTCTTCTTCTTGATTACCATAAAAGACGAGTCACTTTCAGATTGAACTCCATTCATTAAGCCACATGACTTTTGTACACAGCTCATCTTTGCGTATTAGTAAGATACTTAGTTGTGTTTCACTTTGAGATGAATTGTTTATCTTGACCGACTTTACCCTATCCAAGCGCTAACAGGCTAACAATGACACCGTTTGCTGTTGAAGTTGAAAAAGATTAAATAAAGCTAACAGTTAGCCATTTTCAGTGTCACTGTTTAAAAGTAAAATCGGGAAAAACACAACGGGATTAAGAAGCTTTTATAAAAGGGAACAATTTTGTATGGTGCTATGTCAACTTTTAATTTAGGTTGCTAATTTTAAAGAAGCTAGTTGCGAGAGTACAGCTGATAACAGGGAGGCTAAAGAAATTAAAGAAAAGCTGCCCCATCTTATCCTGATGCGCTTTCAGTCTGTCATGTGTAGCATGCAAGATTTATAAATGTTCATCGCCTTTTGGAAATCTGATAGCTAAGGTAAGAGTCTACGCACAGAGACTGCAGTTTGTAGTTGCTAATGCTAACTGTGCTAATTGCTAATATAAGATGATGAAATCTCAATTCAACATTTTGTTTTGCAGTTACTCACATACTTGTTGTGACACAACCTTTGCTCCTGATCTTGGCAGGAGGTAAATAAATTGTTATGAACCTGCAATAAATGATCATAATCATTAAATATGACGAGAAGGCTAACATGAACCGTGAGAAGAGAACGCTGAATCAGCTAAAATCAAAGCTGCAAGTTTTGGACTCATGTTTGGTCGATGAATTTTTAATTCTTAATTCTATGTTGCTATACAGTGCACATTACATCAAAAACTAATCAAAAACGTACACTGTGAGAGATTGCAAATGTTGCATTTCTTCAAAAATATCTTTCTCTCCAGAAAACTGCCGATATTTATTCACACAGAGTTTAGAGAAATATAGTTTTGCTTTTTAGTGCGCTCACCAAACAAAATAAGAAAAACAAAATGCAATATGGAAACCAACAACCAGGCCGAGTGGGGAGGGGATGTAATCACAGGCACAGGACTTCCTCTGTGGACTTCATAAAGTAACAGCTCCTTTATTTCAGTCATTCAATTTAAAAAGTGAAACTCGTATCGATTCAAAAACACACAGTAAAATATTCCAGCACCCCGCCTCTCGCCCGAAACGTTCGCTGGAGATGGCCACCAGCACCCCTGCTGACCCCACTGGGGACAAGGGTGTTAGAAAATGGATGGATGGAAATATTCCATCAGGATGATGAACGCAGCATCACTAAAGCTGCTCGATTCAGGAAGTGGTCTATAAGGAAGTGGAGTTGAAAGGAGGCTTAATGGCAGCAGAGCAGGACCGTACGACCAGACAGAGATTTAACAAGGAGTGGCAAAAGCAAATGAGGCGGATGAGCTGTGCTTGCTAACAGTAAATAAATATTTACTGTATTTATTTCACAGCAAATAATTGTCATCCTCAAGTATTTACTGTGAACTATCTTCTCCGTTGCCCTGGTATTGAGCTGTTAGCATGTAATTACAGTAACTAGATTGTCAGACAGCAACAGAGTCTTCAGTCAGAGGCCTCTTCAGATTAGTTGCAAGACTGACTGCTGCTGGAGATCCTTCATCTCCACAACAACTTTGTTTGGAAAGCGGTTTGACACCTGGAACGAAAAGCTGAACATCAGTGATAAAGAAGACAAAAGAAAGCTTAAAAATAGAGGAAAAGCTACAATTCATAACGACGCAGTTAAGCAGATAAACAAGATAAAATCAATACCACTAAAAGTTAAGTGAAATCAAGACCGGTGAGGGAACAATGCGTTTTCAGACGGGTTTTAAAATTGAACACTGTCGATTGTGTAGTGGCTAAAACACATCATCACGTCTGCAGTCAGGACATCACGTGTGCAGAGAGAAGTAATATATGCAGCTTTGGAAAACTAACCAACTTCTAATTTATCCAGACCCGAAACGTACGTGTGAAATGTCGAATGTTGGACTGTTTTGCAGATCTCTGAGAAAGTTCCTAAATGTCACTTCTATGTGCAAAAAGGTAGAAAAACTCAAAGGAAAAAAAGAGAACCTCTGGGTGATTAAAAGACCATAAAAGGCTGATGAAATAAGAAACTGAGTGTTATATCGATTCTCAAACTTAAAAAAAAGAAAAAAAGACACTGAAGTGGCAATAATAACGTCTGAAGAGACAGACCCCAAGGATGTAAAGCGAGACGGGACGGTTTGCAAACGGTAATAAAGAGGTGCCGAGTGACGCAGCCTGATCTGCTAACAAATATTCGGTAATAGTTTAATTCTGCTGCGAGGGGAAACACATACGGCGTTTTGTATATTTGGCTCAGGTTTAAGCAGGAGAAGAGAGGAGTAGACATCTGTAGATCACAGACAGGTAGATTAAAAACCCTTATTTTTCTTTTTCAGGGGAAAAAATGCTAACAACTTTTCCTGCTTGCAGGGCTAATTTAGCATGCTTTTCCAGCAGCTCTGTGCCTCAGCTGCGTTTCTGTTTCATTCAGAGGTTTTAGAGAAGTTGCTCAGAAAGCTTTGTTGGCCGTTTCATTCATGCGTTTTGTTTCAGTTTGACCCGAGGCAGAGCTTTAGACACCAAAGGTCCGTTTGGAGGAAAATTGAAACACAAGAAGTCAGAGAGCGGAGCTAAGGAGAACAACATGTCTTGTGACTGACTGTGTGTAGGTGAACTTGTCGGCCAGCCCATGGATCGGAGTCGCTCCCACACACACACACACACACACACACACTCTCAGAGACCGCAAATCAGAGGCAGGAACAAATCCAAGCTGCAACAAAAGCTAAAACTGCTGGGCAGGAGTCTGGATGTATCTGCATAAAAAATTAAATAAACCTGCCAGAGATAATTACGCTTAACTCAACTCGGAGTGCAGAACGCAAAAGAGATTAGCAGAGCAAAGTGAAAAACAGAACTCGCATTTCAGGATTAAAGCTGAACTTGACAGGCAGTGCATGTTTCTGCAGCGTTTGGTGTTTTGTTTTGGGGTTTTTTAAAGTCTGAAACCGTTACAAACATCCGTCTTTGGCTTTTCCATTAAACAAGACAGCACCAAAGAAGGAAAAAAGTAAGTCGCACTGACATGGCGTAGGCCAAAACATTTTATTTGTTTTGCTTTCCCGACTGTACCGCGATGGGAAGAGGAGTCTTCTTGCAATGCTAAAGTTGCGGGTTCGATTCCTGCCCCAAGTTGCCTACTGATCTGCGTATCAGTGCGTGGATGTCGTTCGTGCTTCAAACACGAACGACGTGTTTGAAGCATATGGGGGAGATATGAAGCGATCAAAGAGGAAAGTTGCTCGCAAGATGCCATCAATTCAGACACAGATATCCAAATATCTTGTTTTTATTTAGAGGCAAGCGCTACAGAAATTATACAACATATTGATTATTACCGCCCATTCGCAGTTCAGTATTTTTATCTTTGATATGAAACGCTTATATAGCGATACGATTTTTTTCAGCCATATCGTCCAGGACTAGATTTAGTCTTGATACCAGTCACAGGCGTATCCCTACTTGCAATTATGGATGCCTGTTTCCACCACTCTGTTAAAACAAATAAATAAATAAATAATCTCATAAGTATCTCAAAATAATGAGATACTATCTCATTATAATGAGAGAATTTATTTAATTTTTTTAACAGAGTGGCAGAAATACGCAATAACGTTTTGATTCTTGGTAGATTGTGTATTTTCATACTTTCCCCACCCTTGTTTTTTTTTTTTGTTTGTTTGTTTTGTTCCTGTGAAGGAGAAAATACTATCATGTCACAAAACAGCCATCTGAGATGCAGGTGCAAAACACACGAATGAAATGCTGACATTGTCTGGTGGTATGTGCAGCAGAAAGCTAGAACTACGAACCATCGACAGACTGATTCAACAAACAACATGAGTCGACCGTATTTAACTTATTCAGTGGAGCAGATGTATTTTGACTGACTGCAAGGTGAGGCGTCACCTCAGCAATGCATTTGTTTGGGTGGAAAAAGGGGGGGAAATGCCCATAAAGGTTTATATTTGTCACATCTCCAACTTCTAGGTAACCATTTCGGAGAACGCAGATTATTTGCTCCGAAAGCAAGGGTGCAGGAAATATTGACTGGTGTGGACATGTCCTCACCAACTCTGGCATGATGGAGACATTCAGGAAGTTACGCCTGTGTCTGAAAGAGACAAACGTGCAACTGAAGGACACAGACCTGCTACGGCTCACTGTTCTCTTTTACCACTTTTCCTGGGGAGAACAAGCAGCGACAACTATCAGGCCTGTTCAGAATCAATTGGGATTTATTGGGAAAGGCCAGACCTTCCAAACTCTCCAGACCAAATACTGTGAGATGACATGAAAACTCTCCAAGAAAAACTTTCATGTTTACCATCTTTATAACGGTGAGTTGGAGAGTGAAAAGTTGACAAAAAGAGACGTGGAACAGAATGAGATTAAATGGAATTATTACTTTGCAGAATATCAGAAACCTGCACTGAAGATGAACAAAATAATAGCTAATTCTTCAAATGACAGGGTGTTCATGCAGCAGCTAAAAGCAGAGAAGGAAGAAGTGTCTATACTGCGTTGGGATAATTAGCTGTCTAAACATTTGGTGTTAGTCTTAGCTCTCTTTTGTCCACCCGCTAATACGGATGGCATCCGCAGTTCACTGACACCACATTGTGAGTTTTAACCTCTAGGCTAGTGATCGTCAAATGGTGGCTCCGCAGCCACGTATCCGGTCCGTGAGTTCATCTCATTCGGCCGGCAACATTGTCGAATTATGCGCTGTGCAGTGGGAATAAAGTGTGACAGTGTTTAAAATGGATTAATAACTCATGCCTTATCTAGTCTGAGCTCTAACTACACCACATGATGACGTTTTAGCTCTGTTGGATGCCACAACTAGCTCATGTTTAAATATATATATATTTGTACCGTCCCGTGGTCTTAGCGCAGCGCTCAGGAGGAGCGCGGCAGATGTCACAGCCGGACAGCAGGGAGTTGTCCTGTTAGACAGTTAGTTCCCAAAATCACACACAGAAAAAGAAAACTTTGTAAAGACGCTCGTGCGGTCAATACTACCCTGCTGGACTGCGCACAGAGTAAAAAGTCAAATGGACCTCATCTCTTATAATCGCGGGAGAGTTAATAATATTTATGTTCCTCTTAATCTTTTCACATTACACTTCTAGTTCTTTTCTTCGAAGCTGAATTCAAACAATCAAGTTAGTTTTTGTTTTTTTTTATATTTATTGCACATTTATTTTTAATTACAAGTCAATTACAGGTGTGGTTTTGCTGCACTGGTATTTTATAAGGAAACTGCTTGGAAGCGAGCATTAGCAACAAGCTCGCAAACATGCCAGTAAAATAAGCAGACAGCTACGTAACAAGCTAATGTAAACTAGTCAGGCTCTCTACTTGTGAGGAAGGAAATAATGCACTATTGTTTAGCATGATAAACATTTCTAATATAAGACAAAGTACTTTAAGCGCATTCTAGATTAGATTTGTTCCATATATTTGTTTAGATCTTTCTCGACTGCATGTTGGCTCTCTTTTGGTTTAGCTGGTGGTAATTTTAAACGGCAACCCATAATTTGAGAATTCATTAGACAAATCAAATCAAAATATCCATAACTAATGATTTAAAACCATAGCTTTGTGAATGTGGAACAGCTGACTCTAATTTAAACAACAGTGTGATCACACTTTCAAAACCATGAATATTTAGCTACATACTTTTCTGGGTGCTTGTAATAGATATTGGTGAGATTGTGCAGACACGAGGCCTTCCTGGGAATTATCTCTGGAACAAAAACTTTTTCCTTGCAAAGAAAACCAAATTCAGCTAGCTGAACATATTTCCAGTAGCAAAAAAAATCCTGACACCTGTGGCGTAGCTACAAGAGAGGTAGCACCCATCGCTCCTTTTGAACACAACAGTAATTTGGAACGAACATTAGCAAGCTAACGTAACCCTGCTGTATTTGTTTATCCTGTGTTATTTACTTTTCTGTATTTCTTTTACTTTATGGGTAGTGTCCCTTTAAGAGGAATGTATGACATTACTTTACGGCAGCATTCCCGCTGCAGTTGCTAGGGGAATTCCCGGGCTTTGGAGTTCAGAGCAGCTTCAGAGCAGAGACATGCTAGTCTCAGCATAGCTTCTACATATCGCCTGACTTCTTTGTGCCTTTATGATGTTTTCCTGCTAGGTGAGCATTACTGGAGATTTGTAATGTTGCATGTGTTCTAATTTTATGTACTAAGTTGTCACTAATGCGGTAATGTTTTAGAAACCAGACTCCTGTTTTACCATGGGAAGTGTGAGTTAAAATGACTGTCAAGTTTGTCATGTTAAGTGAAATATTTAATTTTCATTTATATTCATAAGGTGCATATTATTTTATGCAGTTATATTCTTGATAAAGAATCTTAAATGCTGTTTTAAAATGGAGCCCACTGCAGTTGCTAGGGGAATTCCCGGGCTTTGGAGTTCAGAGCAGCTTCAGAGCAGAGACATGCTAGTTTCAGCATAGCTTCTGCATATCGCCTGACGTCTTTGTGCCTATATGAAGTTTTCCTGCAAGGATGTTTTCCTGATTGTGCATTAATGTGAGAGGAACATTGGGAGGGTGTTTGTGTGCCGGCGGAGGAGGAAGGAGAGGCTGCTGAGTTTTCCGTGCTTGTGGACACCGGCTGCCATCATCATTCTGGGTCCCTATCCCAGTCAAGACAGCCCCTTTCATTCGTATGCACCAGACACACACCCACAAATATAGAGCTCTATATGAACAATTTATTTTTTTTTTGCTGGCCAGCTTCTTTTGTTTTTGTTTTACCAAGGATCCCGTTACACTCATGTTTGGAGTGAATGTTGTTGTTTTCAGGTAGACTCTATGACCGAGTTGAGATGAAGTTGGATGTATTTCAGTCCAGTAATTTGTAATCAACAAAACTGGTTGATAGTAAACTGCTATCTGAACCCGACTGAATTCTATTCATTGGTTACACTAACAAGTAAATACAGGAAGTGAGTGGCTGGAGTGGGCTAGCCTCCAGATTTATTCCCGAAGCGACAAGCTAACAAGAGTTAGCATGTCTGCTTACTAAGAGCGTAGGTGATACAGTTAACGAAACAAACTGAATGCCTCGAAAAATATTTTACAAATCTAAAAATGAGATAAAGTACCAACTTTATTAGCAGTATTAGCATCTTTAATACCATAGCCACATTTAGCAAAGTTCGGTTTACTCTCTGTAGCTCTTCGGGTTTTCCACCACTCTTTAAATGAGCTGGCTCTGCTGCTTTGGGTTATGACTGGATTACAATCCCAATGTCAACCATAATCTTAAAATTACTCAAAGTAAAACACATGTAAAGTTATTATACACGTATAATAATAACTTTAAAAAAATAACTAAGAAACACCAGGAACATAAGACAATGTGGGCTAATGTCTACTCTACCTTTAATGCTATGTCATCCGGTGACAAAAACAAAACCAAACGCATCAAGTCAGAGCAACAAAACTTGTTCATAGAACTTGCAGTGAATAAAAGATGAGCTTTGAAATTGTTATTTACAAGGTGCAGACATTAGAATCCTGTGTAAACAAGAAAGAGGAGGGTCATTTGAAGGCCGACAAATAAAAACCGTTACCAGGAGGCAAAAGAAAAATCATGAAAAGAACAACAACAACAACAAACAAAACGAGAAATGCGATAAAAAGAGAGAATGTACAGATTTCCTCCTCTGCCGCCCTGGAAGGCGTGCTCTGTTATCTGCTGCATACGTCGCAGACATATCTCTGCGCGGATGTTATGACTAAGCTCCCTCACCTCACAATTGCAAACAGTCGACCTCTTCACCCCTCCTCCTCCACCTCAAACTCCACCTGGGCTCCAGGTCACGTGTAAAGGTGAGGGAACCCATGACGGGGCCGTGCGGGCGCGCGCAGGGGAGCGCACGTCCGAGCTAAGTGTGTGTTTGTGGTTTGCAGGGCATGACGGGTTCAAAGGAAGAACCTCGGGGTGTACATTACAGCTGAACTCGCTCACCTGGCGCTGAGGAGATTCGTATCGAAGTCGGCTTTAATATTCAGAGCACAAGTGATACGTGACACTCTCCTTTTATTACAACTTTTGTGTTATGAAATGGAGAGGAAACAGTCTGTGCAATTTTAGAACGGATTTGTTATGAAAATCTGCTGAAATACATCAGCTTCCTCAGTTTGAAGTTTAATAGGATTTCCTCCTGGAAATTGATATATCTATCCATAATGCCATTTATGTCAAAGTAAATGAGTAATTACTCAACTTTTTATCGAGTGAAGTAACTTAATGAGCTTTGATGAGTATTATACACACAGCCACTAGAGGGAGTCAGTGAGACCACTGGGGAAAAGTCAGACTCCCTCCAACATCTCCTCCGCTGTAAGATGGTTTTCTCCTTGACTCACACGGGATTCAAGGTCTGCTTATATATTTACTCTGATGAAAAATAAACCCGCTGATACCGACAGTGAGAAAAAACGACATCTGTTCCCAAGTCCAGCGATGCACTTTCGCTTTCCGTTCTGCTAATTTTCTTTTTGTTTTGCCCCCCTTTACTTCAGCATCATCTTCTTCACAACCCACAATCTTGTTAAAGCGCCACTCAACCTTTTACCGTAGCACCACTGTTATAACAGAAACAATAATAACTACGATAAACATCACTTCTTGTTTTCACCTCAGTGTTTTAGTGAGTATTTGCAGGTGTAATTTCAGCCTACTTTTATGGAGAATAATAAATGTAAGACAGATCTCATCCAGTCATGTGCTATTTATTTATTTTTTGTACCTATAACCTAAAAGCTGCTTTCTGGCAAATGCACTGAAAGGCCTGCATACATTAAGTTAAATACACCAAGGCAAATCTTGAAGATATAAAGATATATATATATATAATTATAAGTTAAAGCTAATTCAATCATTTCTGCTAATTTTAACTTTGCCGATAGAATATCTCACAGGTGCTTTGTGAATAGATTTAATGGATAAAAAATAATGAATTTTTCTGTCCAGTCACCTTCACCCTGTTTTAAGGATCATAAGCCAACTTCTGATCACAGGAAAGCATAGTCATAATCGTGACTAAAATTAAATATTTCAAAAAATATTTAAATGAGACTTTTATACTCCACATACAAATCGCGTACTGCGGGTTCTGTAAACAAGCTGATGCTTCAATCATGGGAGATACAAGAAAAGTCTCTGGGATGAGTTAAGGACAAAAAAAAAAAAACAAGAACAAGAATGAGCAGAAACGAGAGTAAGCCTGATTGGACAGAGCTGGATTATGGGCGGGATTATCATCCAGCAGAATCTCTGAATTATTAATGAGGTGTGAATATTCAACATGTGGAAAGAGAGAGAGAGCTGCTGAAACGTTACATGAGAGGCATTCAGCGACTTTAGTCCGCAGGGTTTCAAGAGCTATGAGTAAACGCAAACGCCTCCTGAATCCAGATCATGTGTAAGGAGGAGCTTCAACCAGATGGCAGGGGCGAATCTAACGGGGGTTCAGGGGTGGGCAGTGACCCACCCTGCAGGCTTGCTAGCCCTCTAACAGACGCCTGCTTTGGCTAAACAGAACAGAATATTGCAAAGAGAGAATTAGCCTCAACTAGCTAAAGTTTCAATTTATCCATTGCACAACGAATAAACACGTTGTACGATACATGAGTCAAAATACTGCAAGATTAGAAGAAAAATCAGGAAACATCCCAGTTGCTAATTGCTAATACGCCTCTTACGCCTACGACTTTGTGGCAGCCATATTGGATACAGAATGGCATTCCCAGTCAGAATTCAGAGTTCTTCTTCTTCTTCTTCATTTTTTACAGGGAACTTGACAAATAGGACTTCCAAACTCAATAACCTAGAAGCTTTGACCCAAGAAGTGCCCCTTTGAAAAGTTTCTAGAGCCAGCCCTGGTCCAAACAGAACGAAACATAAGCATTTGAAGACTTTGGGGAAAATAAGAGAAAAATCCATCAATATTTGTGCTTCTTTTTTCTTGGATGACGACAGGATTATGCACAGCAAACCTGCTTGTGCAGACGCTGTTAATGTGTTGCACTGACGGAGCAGGAATGTCTGGGATCGCATTTTTTTCCTTCTTATTACAGAGAGCAAAGGAACAATCCGCCACATTCAGCCTTTTTATATTTTATATGCTATTTTATTTTATTTTATTTTATTTTTCTTTCACACTGCAAGCTGCAAAAAATTAAAAAATGAATAAAAAAGAAGTGTGAATGTGGGTGAGAAGCTCCCTGGCCGGCATGTTGCTGCAGGTTGCCTTCTCTCCTCTCTCCTGTCCTGTTCGCAGTCAGAGCGCATGCAGCCGGACACAAACCCCCCCCGGGTCCGGGGTTGGGAGCAGCAGCAGCAGCAGCAGGGGCGGGAGGGGCGGTGGTTGATGGTGGGGTTAGCTGCCATGAAATCTACAAAAGCAAGGAGGTTGCTCTCGTGGGGAACAAGCTGTGCACCAAAAGTTGAGGGAAGAAGTGCAAACGTGCCGATTGCATGCTTAATATTGACACATGAGCACCGCGGACGCTTGTTATGAAGCAAGTCTCTCTCTCTCTCTCTCTTATGTTTCTACGTTTTCATCCGGACTCGGTTAGAAGCGGCGGAGTCCGTCCCGGCGCCGGCTCGGTGAGCGCGGCAGGTCTCGTCATGCTGCGTGGGTCCTGGGCCCCCCCATCCCACCAATAAAGAAAAACAAAAATCCCCCAGAATCATAACAATAATAAAAATCCGTGCAAGGAGGAAAACAAGCCCCACAAACAAACAAACAAACAAAAAAAAAATCGCACTTACCGCAGAGTCTGATGGTTGTATGGTGGCGTACAGTACGAGCCAAACCACAACCCAGGCAGGCTGTCGCAGGCGCCGCAAGCCTCCGGTCATCTTCACGGGAGGAAAACTGCGATCCACCTGCGTTACCGATCACGGGCCCGTCTCTCTATGTGCGTGTCATGTCTCTGTGCGCCAACTCCGTCTGCAGACTCAGGACGCAGAAAAGTGTGAGCAGAAAGGCGCCCAACTCCTGCGGCTGTTGCTGCGCTCACAGAGCGAAATCCTGTAGTGATCCTGGCTCTGGCACGGTGCGCCTCTGCAGTTCACCCCCCACCACCACCCCTCTGTTCCCGTTCCCTTTCCCCACTCTATTTCCCTCCCTTCGACTTGCAGTGCAAACTCCACCCCGGATGTGCGGCGACTTTTTAGCGCAGTGATTTGTGCTCCGCATGCATCTGCAACAGGAAAAAAAAACGAGTGCAAAAATAAAAAAATATATATGTATATAATCTAATGCAAAACGTACTTTCAGGTGTGGATCATTCAGTTCAGATCGGGTTTCCTTTCCTTTCAAATGAAAAGAAACTAACTTTATCCCGTCCGGATATGCGCGGATGGATACCACTTTGCACCCAAATAAAAAAAAAAAACTGCGCGTGAAAAAAAAGAAGAAGGTGTCTTGACATTTTTCCCTTTAATTTTTCTGTAAGTCTGGGCATGTTGCATTCCTGTGGGATTTTTTTTTAAAGGTCACCCTTTTCCACCTTTGATGCTTCGCAGGTGGATGGGGATGTGGGGATGACACGAGTGACAGGTGAGCCGAACCTCTGCTGCGCAATGAAATCACAGCATGAATCACCGGGTTACCATCTGTTTGCTTGCAGGTGAAGTTGGGCCGCTTTGGTTATAGTTTCATCATTTACAAGAACCCACGCAAATCAAAATTGAAGACTTTCGGCCAAATTTTCAAACTTTTCAAATGTTTTCTAATTATTATTATTTTTTTCTTTTATGAAAGGACAGAAAAGAAAACAACACAACGTGTGATAACGTGCTTTTGCAGGCATTGCATGTGTGCAATACATTCAGCTACAAGTTTACTTTAAACAGTCTGTCTAGGGAGGAAGTTAGCTGTGCTAACGAGGTAAAAATCTAATTAATGGGTCAAAAACAATAGATGAAGTAATAAACAGTCAATTTTAATGGAAACGCTGCATGTATGTAATAATGTGTTACATGCCAACTGTTTCTGAGCAACTCAGGTTTTCAGGGAGTTTTTTTTCTCCACAGCCTTGTTTAGTTCTAGTCCAGTGAACACAGTCTGAGTGAACATCTCTGATAGTCTGTATATGGGATAAATCTACCCTGTTTACAAACAGGTGGCCAGTGCAGCTGCCTGATTTATTTATTTATTTTAAACGGAGAAGCCTGTTGAAGATAAGATCAAACAGTAGCAACGCTTTCTTATCAGTATTATTTTGCCCTTAAATTGCTTGTGTTCGCTGTAGGACGTAGCAAGATGGTTGAATGCTGACCTTTCACTTTAATACGAGTACAGAAACGGTGACCTCTGCTTCCTACTCGTCCATTTATTAAGATCGTGACACATTTACTCGAATATGGTAATGTGGTGGCAAAAAATTGGATTTGTTACATCGCCACATGAAAGGAAATAGGTAATGCAGTGGGACTGCATATATTGAAGTAAAGTGGCCCGAGAGCACAGCCTTGAGGAACCTCACATGTGATCTTGTGAGTTCACATTGTTTTCGATCCACATTTGAACTCGGAGTTGGAGCAAACAGAGATGACTCACATAAAAAAAGGACTAAATTCACCAGCTGAGATCCTGCTTTACAGATGAACCATTATTCAGATTCAGGCAGGAGGATGACGTCATCGGCATAAAAGATACATCAACAGGCTGTTAAAAACAGCGTTGAAGGCTGAGGTCAAGATGAATAAAAATAGAGCAGTAGAGCTATAAGAGGACTGTTTGCAACTTGAGTAACTCACCCTGACTATGTGTGGAGTGCAAACAGACCCGGCTCCTGCCTGCTTTGTGGTGTTTCACAATTAAGTCATGATAACAGAGAGAAAACATTACATTTTATGTGCTTTTTCCTTCTAGCCTTGCTAGAAATTTGTGCAACACTAACATATATTAAATGATAAAGAAAACTATATACATTAAAAAACAAACAAACAAACAACTAAATTGTTCAGTCTGTGGTTTTATCGAAATACAAAAAAAACCAAAACGTTTTGGCACTTTTTTATGGGATAAACGCGAGATCGGCGAACCACTCCTGATTTGCAGAGAGAGTTTCAGCTTTGATTTCAGACTGTGTGCTTTTGCGTTCTCGGTTATGGAGGCGCTGACATGTGCGTCAGTGTGTGCGTATGTGTGCGCGTGAGGAGGCGTGCGTGCGTGTGTGTGTGTGTGTGTGTGTTTGAACGTGTGGCCCCTCCTCCGCCCCTCCGCTGCTTTCCGCGGCTGAGCCCAGAGCGCAGCAGCTCGGAGAGCGCGGCAGCCTGTGCACCGCTTTGACTTCGGTGAGTGGGAACAAACTTCTTACTTATTGGCCAGATTTCTGTTCATGTTTTTGTGCTTTGGTCACATTTGCAGCGCGCGCGAGCGCTGAACTTGCGAAGGGGGTCCTCAGTTTGAGCGGAGGGACTACTTTGTCTCCTCTTATCTCCGTGTAGATGACACAGGAGTAGCAGGTTTTGGAGCTGCCGATGAGCGCGTTGGAGGTGCTTCCTGCTGGTGAAGAGAGGGGGAACTAGTCTGTGGCAGCCAGGCGGAGGACAAAATGAAATTCCTGTAAGAATACTTCTCTTCTTCTTCTTCTTCTTTTTTTTTTTGTAGCTGTTGCAAAAAAAAAAAAAAAAAAAATCCTCGTGCGAACTAATAATGCCCCAGCATGCAGTTGTGCGGTGCACGAGCACAGCTCCAGTGCAGGTCATCTGCCAGGAAAAACAACAAAAAATCCCCCAAAACTCTCTGACATAACTCTACTAAAGTAAACCAACATGTTTCTCCGCTGCAGGATCTGTGTGCTGACTGTCTCCTGCGCGCTGAGATCTACGCTCGGAGTAAGTACCAGTTGTTTCCAGGCTGCTATTGGTCCTGCAGGTGAAGCGGCTCTCCGCACACAGCAGATCGTTGATGTGCGTTTAAACCGCCGCTGCTCGTGTAGATCAGCGGAAAAAACGCGTCCAGCTTTGTTGAAAACCGAGATAAAAGCGACTGATTTTTTCTCAAATGTCACATCCGCCTTCAAGTTTTGTTATGTTTCCCTTTACAGTTTAGAATTGATTTAAATGAGTGTTAAATGGCACTTTTGTTGGTCGTGTTGTCATTGAATTACTCCTATTTTCTGTCTTATTTGTGTGGATCGCTTCATTGAAAGCTTCCAAATGAAGCTGCGTTTAAACGCTGTTAACGCAGCTGATGTTTGAGTGGACCCGCTCACAGTCATTTGCATTGTAAGCCCCGCCCTCCTGATGAATATTTATGAGGTTCATTAGCGCAACAGGCTTTTGTCTAAGCCACACCTTTTAGCTCGGCCAGCTTACATTTAGATCATTTTCTCTGCCTCTTTCTGTACCGGTGCTTCCCAAAGCAGGGCATCCCTGGTGTGAAATCTAAAGTTATGAAAATGACAGCTGGAGAATAATTATTAGAAGAGACGGAGGAGAATACAATTTATAATGGACCGGCATAAGGAAGTGCACAATGTAAAACTGGAAGGGTATTCTAAAATATCACCTGTTTGCTTTTAGAAGCAACCTATTATAAAAATCTAGTCCTCCTGTATGTAATTTTCACTCGACATATAATTATCAAAACATGTGGAGGAATGTCCTCTGATCGGATGAGAGTGGACCCGCAATTCAACTTTTGAGGTAACACGCAAAATGAAAACTCCATGTCACCCTGAATGCACCGTCCCCACAGCGAAACAAGGCGGTGGCAGCATCATGGCGTGGGGATGGTTTTCTTCAGCAGTGACAGGGAAGCTAGTTGATGGGAAGATGAACGGAGATAATTACAGGAAGAAAAAAAAAACTGGAAGAAAACCATCGAGAGGTTGGAAGATAAATCGATATTTATGTTTGTCAAGACTTAACTCTTTAAAACGCCTCCAAAACACAACGGAGAATTATTTATGATTTCCTTTCCACTTTGTGTTGGTGACTTTTTGAATGTAGTATGTTATGAATATTTTAGCATACTGTACATCAATCTGATTATGCTTTAATTGTGACACATCTTTCTAATATTTGCTTCCATATGAGACATTTTAATTATTTGTCAGTTATCAGCATTGCCTGCTTAAAGCAACAAGGATCTACGGGTGTAGAAAATTAGACTAAATGTTTCTATAATTTACTAATTAACATGTGGCCAGCTTTGCGTGAAAGCAAAATCGAGTCATTCTTTCCACTTTTTTCAGGTTTCATTCATTTCAGAAAGGGTTAAAATAGCATTTATTTGGTGATTAATAACTGGGTTTATATCTGAGTTTCAATTAAAGAAAGAAAAGAAAAGATTCAAATATGTCAGTAAGAGGAATTTATCAGCTGAAAGTCAAGTAAACCTCCTGTGTTTCAACACAAATCAGCCGATTGAGCTGCATTGACTTTAATTTGACCCCTCCACCCCCAGCACCACCTCCCTGATTGTTTCGGGGTGTGTGTGTGTGTGTGTGTGTGTGTGTGTAATTGACTAACTGAATGGATGTGTGGGGACATTGACTGATACATTACTTGGGTGGTCTGAGCCTATAGGCATGTAAGTTGCATCCTTTGTAAATAATGAAGCCCAAAGTTTGTGTTTTGAGAAAAAATAAATGCAATCTGACTTTGACTACGAGTTGACACAATGTCTTTATAAGGTGTCATCACAGTCAGCACAGAAGAATGAGAATGAACGCACATTGTTTCTAAAAATGCCAAATGATCATATTACAACCACATATTCTGAGACAAAAGTGTCAGACGTCGGAGCAAATTTCTCCAATAACGTCTAGATTTAGTTATAAAGTTGTTAATCAAAGGTAGTGATTAAGCCTGACTCGGTGGTGGCAGCATCATGTTGTGGGGATTTTAGGGTATTTCAAACAAAAGAAACTTTTCTGGTTCATTATAAACTCCACAAATGACAATATTTGTGTTAGAGTTACATATCAGGGTGCTGTGAAATGACCAATTGAATTAAGCTAACAGTCTTCTCCTGTAGTTTATTTGTTGTGACAACACCATCTCCACCTACCTGCTGGTGTCATGGATATTTAGCATAAATGTTAACTAATTTTATTTTATTTTATTTTTTCAAACTGAGGGAAAATATCTGACTCTGCGTGTTTGGTAGCTTTGTTTGAAACCTGCTAGCTACAGCGCGCCCTAAGTTAGCCACACAGCAAAACCAGCCAGAAGTTTTCATACAAGCCATTTATAAACCCTCCAGACTTTTAAAACAAAGATATTTTAATCTTTTTCTTTCACTTTAATCTGTATGTTAAATAAGCATTTGTTTCAGGAGGGAGGGAGCTGTAGTTTGATCTTTTAACTAAAACATGTCAGCGAACATGCAAAGATGGAATGTGTTGGCGCTTCAGTTCGTCTATTGGGCTGACACAGATGTTGGTGCAGGGAAACATCACATGCCGGTGAGGAGGAATGGCCTGGAGAGGAGAGTCATTATGGTGGGAATACAGGGGTGGAAAAGTCAAAAAGAGTTGGAACCGCAGGAATTAAGACTTCATATTGCGTTTTGGTCCAGCTGCAGATCGCTGTTTGTTTTTTCTTGCTAGTTTTAAGAGTTGATGTGAATCAAAACTAGTGTTTTTCAAGGAGCCATTTTACTGCTTCAATGAGACATTGGCAATTTCTGAATGTTCTCGCCTGAGTTCGGCAGTTTAGTGGTTTAAATTAATATTGTAGATAAGGTGACATAATATGAAGGTCAACATTTAGGAAAGTTTTTCATAATCATCATTTTAAGATAAGCTCATAAATGAAGTCGAGGCGCATAACATATGAAACTGTTACAGCCGTGACAATGTAAGTATGTGCAATATAACAAATGCAAACAATGACTGCAGTGTTGGCCATACGGGCAGTTGCACAGGGCGGCTTTGGGAAGGGGCGTGAAAGCTTTGTGCTGGACTTCGGAGCATTTCATGCAAGCTCGGAGTCTCGGATGACTTTCTGCATTTTGATTGGTTATATGAAATGCGATCTGGGCGGGCGTGGCTTCAGTCAAAATCCAAGATGGACGCATTACTTGAAAGGAGAACGCCTCATCTGTCTCGCTTTCCACTCAGATCGTTGGCAACACAGCTGGACTCAAACATTCGTTACTGTCCCCGCCGGTTTTATGTTTTTAAAAGTTGAGAAACCAAATCTAATCGATGTCAACAAGTTTAGCATCTTCCAGACATAATGTTGCGATTCCTTAATTTTCTGACATCATGGATCCGAAGAAGGAAGGAACTTGCTATAATGAATCGTCTTTTAACCATTTTTGAAGTTCGATTTTGTCATTTGTTGGATTTACACATATAAACAGACCCTTTCAGGTTCTCATTACTTGTGTTTAAGATTACATTTAATGTCTGAGTTTTATTTCAGAGCCGTCAACTTGGCCAGGCAAGCTAAAAACATTCTAAACATGTATTTATATAACTGTAAAACTACTAAGGGTAGATGGGCCTCAGTGACATGTAGTGCTGTAGCTTAAAAGTTTCTCAACATTCGAATCATCTTAAATATATAAAATACTTTTGTTGCTTATTCTCTATAGGAAAAAAATGTACTCAAACTGAAAGATTTTGTTTCTTTAAAAAAATTCTGTGCACGATAAAAAGTTGTTTTTTTATCGTGCAACGTTTTTTGCACGTTTGGAAATGCAGCCAGCCTTTTGCCCCATGATGACATTAGACATTTTTAAATCCACAGTAAGTAGAAACCAATGTTGTAAATGTCACTTTTTGGTTCCCTAAACAGTTCTTCCCCCATCTTTTCCCCCCAGATTCCTCTGAAGCTTGGTGAGACTTGTCTCCTGCTCCCTGCAGGTGCCACAGGGTGGAACATTCCACAGAGGGAGGGCTGATAATCAGGGGTTGATTTGTGGGTCCCCCATTCTCTTATTTCATTTTCTCAGGCGCTCATCCACTCATTAGTTCCCCTCCAACAGCCAGTTCTTTACCGACTGATCCTCGGAGCAAATCAAAGCTGTTGGTCTGAGGATCTTTTGGTTAGCTTTTGTGTTGCTGTTGATTGGTTTACATTCTTCCCATGTTCAGATTTCTAATTTTGGCATGTTCTGCAATAAATACATGTTTCTTGGTCTGGCTGATGTGCAAAAGGAATGTGTGCAGAAATATTGGGGAGTGTTGTGAAGTTTATAACTTTTTGTCTTGAAAGCCCCTCATGAATGTTGACGATGTGGGTCAGAAGAACCTCTTATGATAAAGTTCTGATGGTGCTTTGAGTAGAGACGCAGAGGCGAGTGGACAATTTGATCCGAGAAGGAGGACTGGATGTTTGGTTTGACTGGATGCTGCTGCTCCGTTTCAGTTTTCAGCCTGGCTCTTAAACTCACCCAGATCATTTTCATTCCTTCCTTTTTTCTTATTTTTGTGGACGCCGTCTCAGTTGTAGCATAAACTAAAGTTAATTTCACCACGTAGACGGTACACCAAATTTATGGCCAATCTTTGCTCGGAGAAAGGTCGAAACGCTTTTGTCGCTGAGCGTATTAGGAGCCCTATAAACCACATATAGCAGCTTTAACATGCTCTCAAAAAGCCTCTGTTGTTCCTCTCCCAGACCCACATCTAAGAGTCTGCGACCTGTGTGGTTCACGCAAGCAGTGGAGCATGTCTCCCCCGTCCCTATAAAATCCTGTGTTTGTGAATGTGTTGGTGCAGGTGTGAGGAAAGACATCTTGAGCTCGGTTTTACGCGGGGGAATACCCCGTGGTATGAAACGATTCAGGCGAACACGCTCCCCCACAGACGGTCTAGAGCCAGCTGTTGCCTCTGAGGTTTGTCAGAGGACATCAGTGAACAAACGGCATCACGAAGACCAAAGAACGAGCTTTTCACTACTGATCCACGTTTTTCACTTCTGATGCCGATACCGATATCAGAGCTTTAATATCGGTCAATACCGATCCGGTATTAAAACACAGTGCTGAAATGACTTGAAACATTTTAAACACAGACATAAATGTACTGAATTTACACATCTCTGTACCAGGACAGCACACTTAAATATACCATAAGCTTCAAACATGTAAAATCAACAACTTTTAATTTGTTGAGTCGGTGCAATTAGCAGTAAAACAACCAATATAAAGTAAATCATAAAGAAGCTGACAAAAACAGCAGATTGACGAACTTGGTCAAATTTTACGAAAAAAGTAAGCAATAAGAAAGCTTCTTTCAAATGGTTCAGAAATTGCAATTATTAATTCTAAATATAAGTTGGGATAAATAATAAATCGTAACATCTCTCGGAGCACAAAATATAGAATTAGACTCAATAGATTTGCAATTGTAATTGCACATAGAAATGATTCCACAAATGAATACAAATGCATCTCATACCTTTGAAATCGGTGCTTGCAAAACCTCAAAAACGATATTTGACTTCTAATTTACAATAATAGACTACTTTTTGTTGGTCTTTCACATAAAAATCAAGCAAAATATATTGAAGCTTGTGGTAGTGACATGGGAAGACGTAAAAGAGTTAAATCAGTCCAACTTGACGGTGAAGAGGAACCATCTTTTTTCAAACAACAGAGTCAAAATCAGCAGCAGAACTAAGCTGAGGCGTCCCAGATGTAAACCCTGCTGGACCTCAGACGTCCTGAATCTGCTGAACCACCCACATCCCTAAGTTGTTAAACAATGATTGCTCTCACCTGCTTCCTTTGGTTTATGTGGTTTCGCTACTTTTCAGTTGCAGAATCTGAATCTGTCCAAGAAAGATTGAGATGGAGCTGGCTGAAGTTTTTTTAATTAGAGGTCTCAGGTGTTACAGGTTGACGTTCAAATGTCTTTGCTTTTGTATAAAATTTGTGTTTTTTTTATGTCTGACTTGTGCAGACATAAAAAAATGGATTCAGTTTCGTCTGTGGAATCCATCAAGTTTATTCTTTTCGCTCCTCTGTTGGTGTGGTGGTTCATCCCCCATAGTCCGGATTCTGCACCAGGGCCTGTTTTAAATGGATGAATGCCCAGTTTTGGTGCCCTATCCAACAGAAAAATAAAATTAAAAAAATTAAATATTTTCTCCATGCAGACTACAGGCATTAATAGGCAGGACTACATTAGCAGGGTCAACCTTTTGCCGTGTGAGATGGCGCCATGTTGCTCCCAAAAGATGTTCAATACATTTTCAAATATTTGAGTTTTTTATACATTAATAAAAATGTAACAATACTGAAACAACGCGCTTAATATGAGCAAACAAGTTTTATATAATTTAAAGTATATAAAATGTATATGCATTCATTACAAAAACATTCTAAATCTTTGGGCCGCCCCACAAATGATGATGCCCTGGGCTTTTGCCCTTGTACGCTCTTTCTACTGTCCGGTCCGGCTCGGCGCAGCCACCTTCAGGCATCCAGGCCCCCTGGAGCCCCTCCTCTTTAGACGGAGCCACCGCTGTCAGTTTGTCCCCCGATTGGTCGCGGTGACCCCAGAGGTCAGAGTGCGTCTGAGCACAAAACGGGGGGGAGGGTTGTAGCTGTGGTGACCCGTTAGCAAGCCGCTGCCTGCTCTGCAGCTCATAGAGTCCTATGTTTTTGCTGTCTTTGATGAGAGGAAGATGAGCAACAGCAGCCAGCTGTAATGAAAGAGAGAAAGAGAGCGAGGTGGAATCCTCCCGTCTTTCCTCAGGGACTTGTGAAGGTCTGACAGAGGGGAGCTGAGGTGGGGCAGCTTCACGTTGCCTGGATGCTCAGTGAGAGTGCTGCCTTGGCTTGTTCGGCGTGCCAGATCCATTCAGCCCCCCTCGTCCCCTCTCCACCTCCCAGTCATCAGGCTTGTTTGCACTTGAGAGGGATTACATTTCCAATGTTTTGTTTGCAGGGGTTTCTCTTGGATCCGTCTTTCATGCTTCCCTTTCTTGTTTTTCTTTCCACCTTGCCAACATCCATGTTTAGTCCCACATCTGGCACCTCACGGGTTAAATCGGCATGCTCCGAAATTAAGATTAAAGTCATTTGATATGTTTGATTTCTTACACATCGTTGGGAATAGGATTTCTTTATTGGCGATACACTACAAAAACACAAAATCTTACAAAGTAATTTCTAGTGCAAATATCTTGGTGCTCTTGAAATAAGACAAAACTTACTGAAACATAACTTTTCTGCAAGATATAGTAGCTTTTTTAAGTCAACAACTCTTTAATATTGATGAAAAAGTATTACTTCCACTGGCAGATTATTTCACTTATAACTTGGAAAGAATTTCTTATTATAAGTGACATGAAACAAGCGGCTATATCTTGCAGAAAAGCTACTTTTTAGTTAGTTTTGTCTTATTTCAAGTGCATTAAGATATTCACACTAGGAATTACTTTGTAAGATTTTGTGTTTTTTTGTGTTGATGAGTTATTGTTGTGTGTAATTTAGCAATTTTGTGTTGGTTTTTTTCAATTATTTTTTAAACATTATTTTCTAGCTGGTGCATCAAAATTACTCCAAGACTCCATCAAAAACTCATCCAGAAGATCCGAGAACCGCTTTGCCTCATTTTAGGCCAATTTTCATGTTTCAACAGCAAGAAAACGACTAATGGTATCCATGGAAACACAAAGGCCCGTCTCGTTGTTTGTAAAAATTACCCCATGTTGATTGCCAATTTATCATAGTCCAGACATAAATCTGATTAACTCAGGTCGGATTTAACTCTGAGGTGATTTCTCACTTTTTCTTCTTTGTCAGATATTTGATATCGCATCTATCAGTGACTAAATGTGAGACAGATGTAAATGTGCCAACATGTTTTGTGTTATTCAGTATGTTTGCATGTCTGGAATTGTAAAATCTCTCTTTTCTCTGGTGCTGCGTGTACGCTTTGACCACATCAACCAATTTTCTCAGTAATTTTCTGCTTCTTCTCAGTTGCTTTAGTGATGAGAAAAAACACCAATAAAATGGTTTATATTCAAATTGATTATTTTTCCATTTTGAACTGAGCTAAAAAAAAAAAACGGTGTCCTCCAGCGTCCATTGTAAACCTCGCCACAACGTCCTTTATGTGTGCACTATGCAGTTTAGCTTTACCTTTAGCATGCTGGTGTCACTTTAAACTGAGCTCCTCTGAAAAGCTTGTCTTCAGCTCTCTGTTGAAACAAACAGCAAAACAGAAAAAAAATGGAGTGTTTACATCCCATTTGTTGAACTGAGTTTAACCCTAGTGGTCATACCGGTAAATATCAGCATTTAGAGACATTGTAGTTGTAGCATTAGTCAGAAGCATGTTAAGAATGTCTGGGATTCAGGCATTTTTACTAAAACCAACAAATTAGAGTTAAAATATCTGTGAAAACGGCTAATAACTATGAATCTTTTGCCGGGAGTTGCTGTTTCTGTGCTCTTTTTCAACAAGATGCGAACATTTTGTTTATTTAGCTTTATCGTCTAATCATTTGCTTACATTTTGTTCATATTGAAACCACAAACTTCAGTGTATTTTAATGGGTTTTGGTGTAAAAGACCAAAAAAAGTGGTGCAAAGTGGAACAAAAAGAATAGAAGTATGCAAACTGTGGCATGTATTGACAGTCCCACAGCATTATGCTGCCACCACCTTGTCCCAACGTGTCGTCTTAACTGACAAAAGGGTCATAAGGTGGCAGTCGGTTGCACTGGATTTTATACCGGGGTATCAGAATGAAGGGGGATCAATGCAAATGCACTCTGGAGTCACTCAGTTGTAAACATGTTGAAAACCATGTATGATTTTCCATCTGTGTCATGAGCCGCGTTTCCGTTACAAATGTGTTCGAACGTTTGTCAATAATCCGCTAATGTCAAAAAAACGCAATTCCGCTGTTGCGGTGTTTCCCTTTAAGTAAGAAATGCATTTCAAATCACACGTGAGTAAGTTTGTTTGGACAATGAGTCATTCCGCACCATCTACTTCCTGTTGTCTTCTTCATGGTTTTCGTCAGCGGCAACATCCGGTTGTTGATCATGTGACTCGTGTGAGGCGGAAAAAAGTGATTCCGTTGCAGTTTTGTGACGTAAACAAATTTCGATACCAGCAGCAAAACTTTTTATCAAAAATAAATTTTTTTGCCGTGTTGCCATGAAGCAAATTTATTTTCACAATTTCAAATTGTGCCGTTGTTTGGTCAATGGAAACGCATCTAACGTTATGCATTACTCTGTTTTGGTCATAAAGTCGTAATAAAGTCAGATTCTGTTTTGGTGTTAATGTGACAGCATGTCTGTATCTTAGGAAAGGTAAATTCTGCAGCCAGATCATGAAATTTGGATGTATTCAGGTGGAAAGTTGCAGCTTTTTCTCAGTTCCTTACAGACGGTTTGAATGAATGAAGTTCAGGGGATTCAATCCGGAGATTCCAACCATTTCTTCCCAAATAGCTCCTGCAAACCCCCAGCTGCAGCCGACTGCGATGGGAACTCTATCATTGGCACATCAGATGCTTCAGTCATTGTCTGCTATTACCGCCTCACTGTGTCTCAGCCTGTCCCTGTAATTACGAATACTTCCTCTCTGTTTTTCCACCGCTCGTAGCCACCGTTCTCTCTCTTCTTCTTCTTCTTCCTCGCAAGCCGGGTAATTGGGACGACCTCATGTTCTCCGCTCCAACACCTGGCTCTAATGCGTGGGATCAACTTTCCTTTTGGGCTTTTTGAATGATCTTTTCAGCCACTGCTCTCTGGGTGTTCACCTCCTTCCCTGTTTTGTGATGGCTCGACTGGAGCAGCTGGCGAAGGTGATGATGTCACTTGTTTTTCGGAAAACAACGTGCGAAGCTCGGGAGGTGCCGCAGCTTATTGCTGTATATACAGACTTCACCAGAGTACTCCGACTTAATCTCTTTGGAGGATTTTCCATTAATACTTATGTTTTTTTTTCTGAAAATTCATTTGTCTTGTAATATTTTGGAAAGATAAAGTCTTCATGCTCCATTGGGTTAGATAAGCACGCGACGACGGCCATCTTTGTTTATATTGTCGCTGTGCGTTGCCAAAAGTGTTCAAGCTTCAATGAATGTAATGGGACTTAATGTGACCGACACAAGCCGTGCCAAGAAAATTACACCTTTTTCAAATTTGTTTTACAAGCACTAGACTGAAAAGTGTGGTGTGCACGTGTTTTCAGCTCCTCTTTCCTTAATTCTTTCGATGCAATTACAGCAACAAATCTTTTCGATTCCGACTTCCTACTTTTCATATTCGGAGCCTTAAGATCTTCTGTAGAAAGTAGTTCGATCGCTATCTTATTTTTTTTAAATTGCTTGTTAATTTATTTACAGTTTAAAATGAACATGTCACATGTTGATGTAAACAAAAGCTTTGAATGAAAGGAGTAGTTTGAGAAATAAAAAAAGTGTATAACTTCTCTCTATAGTCTGTTTAGTTGAGCTTAAATAAATCTTTAAGCACAAAACTTCCAATGAGTATATACAAAGAAAATACATAATCTTTTTCCTAAATAAACAAAATGCAAAAAAATATCATTTGAGGGCAAAACAAAATGGCTAGATCTGTTTGAGTTGGAGTTGAGAAACTAGGTATCTTCAGAAGGCGATACTGTCCACTTGAGTTTATTTCGAGATATTGGATAGTAAACCCGCATGGCACAGTTATTAAAGTTTCATACGTGAAAAATGTTGAGATCTGGACATTCCTTTTTCTTCAACTTCTCAATTGTGTTGGTTTATTGCAAAAAATAAAATGTAGCAAAGAACTTTTAAGTTTGTGGTTACAGTGTCACAAAATGTAGCAATTGTTTTATTTTCACATTTCTTTTTTCAACATATTAGATCATCTGGTCAAAAGCAGCCTTTTTTTTCTTCTTTTGGGGGTTTTAAGCATCCTTTGGTACATTTTTGTCCGTCACTGTCGTCCCGCAGCTGCCATAAATCACATTATCTCCCCAATTTGTCTTGTAGGCCTCCCCAGAGGCCTAAATACCACACAGGTCAAGTGTAATATAGTGTGCTTTGTAGCTGATTATGAAGCTGTTAGCGGTTAGCCGTGCACTGTGGTTGAACCCTTATTGAAGACCGTTCGTCATCTGAGAAGTGAACCTGCAGCCGTCCGTCTCTGCTGCCGAGTTTCGAGTCTTTCCCTGCTGCTCCGCAGCTTCTATCTACGACGTGGGAAAAACAACGTCAAGACCCCTCTGTGAACTCCTCCGCATCCTTTTTTCCCCTGACTCTTCAGGTATTTCGTGAGTGGAACTCCCGGAGCGACCGAGTCTCTTGTTTATGTGGGAGCGTAGCGGTCGGCGTTTAAAGTCCCCCACAGGGGGTGGCGGGTATTTTTGGGGGACTGGGTCACGCCGTCCCGTGGCTCTCGTCCATCAAACCGCCTGGGCCGGCTGCCCTGGAGCGCTGCTGCGTCTTAACTCGCTAACCCTGGCCCAGTTTCTCCTCTGCTAACTCATGCTCGACTGTGGGACTCTGGGCAACTTTTGGCATGCGCAACAAAGGGGTTCTTCATCCGTTTCTGACGTCGTTGACTTGATGTCAGATTAAAAGGTTTTGAAAGAATTTTTTTTTTACGAAAAAAGGTAAACTTTTAAGATTTAAAAATGGGTGTAAAAGTTGTTGCAAGGGTTTCCTCTGAACTCTGACTCAGCTGTCCTGCAGCAGTTCCATTAACTTCGCCCTCAGATCCCGTGCTTTTAGCTTTCACTTCAGTCGTTATTAATTGAAGGGCCTCTACTTGTCCTCTGGCTCTGTGCCTCGTGGCCAAAGTGGCCTCAGAGGGCCACTAATGAGGAAGGACAGTTGATCATTGTGCCAGCCCCATGTTGCAGAACGTGGCAGCTTTCAGAGGGAACGTAAACCCCCGACTGTCATATAAAAGTTTCACCGGAACGGCGTTTTAAGATCTGATGCGAAGGAGTTACGGTGTTTTGCGCCGGTTGTCAGTGTCCTGTAACCGGGTGTTTGTCAACAGAGCCTAGTTGCCTTACATATTTATTCAGTGTGAGCTCGCGCTGGCCTTCCTAAAAATAGATTGCTCACTGACCGACCTGAGAGCAGTTTCAGCTGTCGGTAGGGTAGAGAGAGTACGAACACGCCATTAACTCACATATGGATGTTGTTTTTCTCCGTGTTTTGGGAAAATTTAGAGAAAGATTTAATCATACTTGCATAGATGTGAAATCTAAATGTTAGCTCTCTGTAAAATGTTTTGGCTTATTTTACACATCTTCCTACCATATGACAAAATATTAGCTCTAAGGAAATGATGATGATCATTTAAATTGAGGGAATTAGGCCTAATGCAAATGCTACATTTAGCTAACAAAGATGCAACTATTACAAAATGCCATCATGAAGTGACTTAAAATTTACATCTAAGGCAGTTCAGTAAAGAAAACTGTATTTCTCAAACCATACATGGACTTTAATTTGGTTACAGTCTTGATACTTATTAAAGTCGTGAAACAGTTTGGAAAATGGTAGCATTATTCTAACAACGTTTTCTAAATTAGCATGATATAGTGAAGCTAGCAAATGGGTCAGAGAAAGTAAAACTCGGATGATTTTACTCAGCCATGCGTAAGGAAGTTTTACCTCAACTCAGATTTACTTCCACTATTCTGAAGTGCATTAAATCTATGAAGAAGTTTGGAAAACAAACAGAAATAGCTAACATTAGCTTGATTCTAGCAACTGCTTAAAATTAGCGTACTGTCATAAAACAACTCAAAACACACAACACAAGAAGTTAAGAGAAATCCAAAATGATACCTTTTTTGTAACTATCTTAGGTAGACTTTAAACGTAAGTGAAGTTGCTTCATGAAGCAACTTAACGGATCTAAATTGCTGTTAGCAGCTAAATTAGCATACTGTTCCGGACCAATTTAAAAGGTGTACAGTGAACCCTCGTTTTTCGCAGGGGTTGCGTTCCGAAAAGAACCCGTGATAGGCGAAATCCGTTAAGTAGTTACCTTTATTTTTTTACAATTATTATACAGCATAATTAAATACTCTACACTGAAACCAAAGAACAAAACCTGTTTTCAGGCCCAAGCATTTTTTTAAAACAAATAACGCTTTCACTGCAACAGACTGGCGTCCTGTTCAGGGTGACCCGCCTTTCGCCCGGAACGTTGGCTGGAGAGGCACCAGCACCTCCCGACCCCACTGGGAACAAGGGTGTAAGAAAATGGATGGATGGATGGATGGATAAAGCTTTCTTACAAATAATTACAGTAAAATAATCATTTTAATCATCAATACGAAGTACAGTAGGACAAATTGTGACTCGCATATTTCACTGTGCTTCTGACTGTGATGCAGCGGCCTGACTCCGCTCTCTAGTGTCTTTTTCATCTTTTAATCAAGCAACATAAACTTCAAGATGTTCATAGATGAACTGAAAATGTATTTTTACTTTAAATTTACTTCCTCTACTTTAATTGATGCAACGTGGCTAAGAAAGACAAATACCTAGCATTAGCATCATCTTAGCGTCGGTGCTAGGTTTGCATGCTGTCGTGGAGCAATTTACGTGTATTGGGTTGCGGTGGGGGAAAAAAAATGTACATTCACTGCAACAAAGAATGAACCTGCATGCAGATGATGCGCACCGCAAAGGACGTTTCCACATACTTTCCTTTATTGCACAAAACAACATGGGTGTGGCACAGAGCAGTTTACCTGACGTGATTTTCTCTGTCATCACTCATCATTTAATATAACTGAGGGCTGCACTAAACACTGCCTGCAGCAACTTTTTTTTTTTTTTTTACCTTATTAGCCGTTTGACACAGATGAAAGATTCATGGCTCGGGGGACAGTGCTTGAACATAAAAGTCTTGAACGCTCCTAAACGGCAATGACACAGACGTATACACACACATGCACACACACACACCCCCACACACAGAGAGTCATGACCAAGGACTGAAACCTGCAGGTGCAAACAGAATGAGCCCGATAGTGTCTGGTGTTATTTCTGCGCAGGTAGCAGATGAGACGATACCGAGGGTTGAGTGGCAGATGTTGAGCGCTGTTATGGTAGCTAATATCTCCCATTCAGCTTAGGCAGGGGTGTCAAACTCCAGTCCTCGAGGGCCAGTGTCCTGCAACTTCTAGATGTGCCTCTGCTGCACCACCTGAATAGAATAATGATGTCATTAAGGCTCTGGAGAACTGATCCACACAATGAGGAGGTAATTAAGCCATTTCATTCCAGTGTTTTGTACCTGTGGTATATCTAAAACCTGCAGGACAGCGGGCCTTGAGGACTGGAATTTGACACCTGTGGCTTAGTGTAAGGATTTCCTTATCAAAGGCAAATTTGGCTTCATTTGTAAACTTGACGTGAACTCCGGTGTTTGCTCATATTTTTCTTCTTTAAATGCACAGATTTCCTAAACTATGCTGACAGTGGCAGGCGGTAATGTCAACATGCAGCATGTTTGTCCTTCTAGCCTGTGTAAAGGTGTGGAGGTGCCTATAATATTATGTACACAGAGTAAGCTTATTATCTGCATATTTCACAGCATTTGCGCTCTTTTCCATCTATTTTGTTGGCTGCACTCAAAAACCACCAGCAGCATTTTTTTTCCCTCCTCCAACCTATCAGACTGTTCATGCATTCCTGATTCCAGAAGATGGCATTTAGTAAACTGAAGTGTGTGTCAGACGGCGCGGGGACAGGTCTGGGCATACAACCCGCGGACCCGCGAGGGGTGACAGCCAATAAACCTCAGCCGGGGGGGATGGAGGAGGACGCAGGCACATTCCATGTCATCACCACAGCTACTGGGAGCACCTCCTCCATCGCTCTCGACCACCACCTCTCACCTCCGCTGCCCTATGGCTCCCGGAGGAGGTCACACACCTGTCTCCACTTCTTTCCTCCTCCACTTCGCCCGTTCTTCTTCTCTGCCGCTCTGCTCTCACAGGAACTCTTGGGCCCTGGGGTGTTTTGTTGAACATTTTCAACTATTTAAGCACCAGCATAAAGGAGCAGTGCACAAAGAACTGGTCTAGTTTCTGGTGCAAATATCTTAGGACACTTGAAATAAGACAAAGCTAAATGACATGCATCTTTTCAGAAATATTTAGGAGTGTTTCAAATCAATAATTCCTTAATATTGATGAAAACGTACTTGCTCCACTGGCAGATTATTTCACTTATAACATGCGAAAAATGTCTTTTGAAATAATTTGCCAGTGGAACTAGTACGTTTGAAAAACCTTGAATTTACCTTGAAATTAGGAAATTAAAAGTAAACACATACAGGCTTTTAGGTACAAAGGAAAACGTTTGAAAAATTCATTTTATTTTTACCACATAACTCATGAATTTGAAAATCTCAGATTTGTTCACTTTTTCTGTTGAATTCTGTAAAGATTTAAATTTGAGACCAAATGGAGAAGACGACTCGCATGAGAGAGATGATTAAACTCCTCCAGAGTCGAACAGGATAGTAAATAAATTCACAAAGTTAATTGGCCCATTGTGTCATTTCCTGACCTGCGCGATTTTTATCTGTTTATGGATTTGGAAGTGTGTGTGTTAGTGTTTTAGGTTGTAGCTGATAAGAGGGGAGACGGCAGATGGATATGCAGGCGCGGGCATCACCTGGGCTTATTGGAGCACAATTTACCAGGGATTCACCTGTTGACAGGAGAGATAACAGAGGCAATATATCATGTAGCGGCTGCCTCGGCGGAAAAGAAGGAATTCCTCCGACTGCCTGAGTTAGCATAGTCATTTTATTGGTTCACACTAGCTTTGCCAATGGTTTGGCATTGGAAAATATCCAGATTTTCTTTTAGATATACCCAAAAATAATGTAATAATAATGCATTATTTCAAATAGTGACACATTTGTGACAACCATTCTGTTTTACACAACCCATTAATGTCAGTATTGTAGTCATTTGCTAGCTCAATAATTTGAAATGTCTGTGCTAGCCAAAGTCCCTAAACAATGGACATCTTGAGTAAATCTTAAAATAACCCTGACATAAGGTAAAAATAAATCCCAGGATTAGTTGTCTGAATTGTTTGTGGTGTACTTTTGAAGTTGCTTCATGCTAATTTAGAAAAGTTGTAAGGATAAGGCTAATATTTGATATTGAATCTGGACAGTAAGGATAAAGCTAATTTATGACTGTGAACCAGCCAAGGAGGGTTTAAGTAACAGTGACCTCATAGGGAAAAGTGAAACAGAGGCATGTTGCTACATAAAGAGAATTTCCAGTGCCTGAAGCTTTTTCTCTCTTCTTTGCAGACTGCAGCTGGAGGTCTAGAGATAACATCACTTGACTGTAACACTAATAAGTCTTTGCACCGGCCGACGTGCCATTTTGCAGAGCTGCAGCTAAGCTCAACTTTGCCAAATCACAGTTTTCAATGAGATCACGTTGTAGGCAGCTGCCTCAGGCCTCAAGTGGACACAAAAAGGGAGTCAGAAGCCGTAGACGTTGTGTTCGACTGGAGTGAGGCAGACAGAGGAGGTACACACAGTTCAACAAAGTAGCAAAAAAGATGGTCTGAAACTGTTTCATCTCTTGTCTCAGTGCGTTATTATGAACACAGAAAGTCAGATGGATCCCAGGCATCTTCCCTGCAACTCACTCACTGTTGCCATCTCAGAGCAAGGCTTTGTTGTTTTCATCCAAGTGGCGCTTTCCCATGAAACCTCTTGGTACTGGAAGCAGACTACGTGACATTACTTGATACTACGTGATGCTTCATGATACGCGATGTACCACTTAGTAAAATCTCTTCTTGGATTTGCAAAGAGCTACTCAAAGTCAGCAGAAACGCGTATCAAACCCCAGATGGACGTGTCTGTTGTTTTAGTCTGTTAACGTCAATGTAATATTTGCCGTGAATAACGTCGAACTTCGTGCTCCACCAAACTGCGAACATCCAGACAAAGATCGGGACAGAACGTGAAAACAGCCACGAACGAACAAGCATGTCTGTAAAAGTTATGGGACTGTACAACGTTGCCGCTGCACAGATTAACGCCGTTACTGTGTGTTTTGTTTTTGTTTAAGAGAAGCAACACTAGGAACATTTTCTTCTTAATGCCCATTAGTGAGTGAGGAAGTCATGGTTGTGCAGTTACTCTCCTCAGCTCTCATTTCCTTTCCTTCACTGATAAGGTCAAGCAGAGTAGCTGGTGGATGGAGCAGAGTATTCTTTATTAACTCTGCCGATTTTGCTTTGTTAGTTTTTTAATTGATTTTCAGAGGAAAAGAAAGATAATTATGCTACGTGTTTCATGCTCTGTTTGAAGACCTTATTAGGAATCTACACTAGCAGGTGGTTTCTGTCGTTATTGGCTCACTTTTCCAGCTCCAGTTAAATGACGACAAGCCATTTTTCCCCATAATTTCTTTTTTTTCCCCTCCTAAATACTTCAGATTTGAACTGTTCATGTTGTCTTTTCCCCCCTTCACTGTCTGAGATTAAATCCAACTGAACCTTTCCTGATTACAAAAACAACCAGAATATTTTGGGATTTTACTTTCATCATATTCTTATGTAACTTTCTGTCTCTGTAAGCATCTGATTTTAACTTTAAAATTTAACTTGCATTAAAGAGCCAGTTTAATGCTCTTTTCTCTCCGTCTGAGTCGTGCCGTCAAACCAGACTGCCAATCTGGTTGCCAACCTTCTGTCTTCTTCCTTCAGATTTTTATGATCAGGAAAAAAAAGCAAATTGTAAACACCAATGATTTGACAGCCCCATTATTAATTTATTCAGTGGTCTGTTTTATACCCGTGAAAAGCAAATCCCTCACCAAGTTGGCACAGGCTTGCACACATTTATTTCTGTTATTGTAACTCCTGGCAGTTTTCGACTTGTTTCTGATTCTTCTTTTTTTTTTGTACATGTTGGTCTTAAAAGGCTGCCACAAAAAGAGAGGAAGTAATTACCTTTTGACAGCTTACAGTTTGAGCTTTGAAATTTACCTAAGTGCTTTTGATATCAGAGAAACCAACGAGAAAGACGAGGAAAACACTTGACCTATTTCTGCACTCCGGTCAATCAATTGGAAATGATCTGACTGATAGTGTTTGTGTTGGTTTGAGCTACAAATTGGCTGGAGAGAGTTGCATTTACTTCAGCTTCTGCTGCTAAATAAATCTGCTCTAATTTTACTAGTTGGGAAAGTTTGTGATATTTTGTTTGTCGCCTGTAGCTGTTCAACATCCAGATGTTCCTGTTATTGACTGATCAAATCAGTTCAGCACTTGCCAATATCAATTTAAGCAATTCTGATTTATCTTAGAAAATAAAAGAACATTTGTTAGGATTGCAAGATTTTTTTTGTCATATAAAAATCAGACAATATTCCCTCGATCGACTCTGATGGGTGATCAGCAGGTGAAACGCTAAAAAAAAAAAAACCTTTTTCTGTTCTAATTATTCAACATCACATTCATTAAATAAATCAAAACTCCCGATAAATGAATCAAAAATGCACCAACCAGCAGCATTTATGCTGATGTATTTGCACATTAATAAACGGTTATCTTTCACTTTTATGAATATCTGATTGGAGGTCATTTTAAAGTTTTTGCGTCAGTCAGAGTAACTCGAGTCTGAGCTCATCACCAAATCAACAGGAAAAACCAGTGGAGACATTGATGAAGCTTATTGGTAAAAATGAGAAGGAGCTGCTTTCTGTAATGCTTATGAAGACATGTTGCCTGATTGTTGAGCACAGTAGAAATTAGATTTAATGTCTTTTCTTTTTTAAAGTAAACTAAAAATGTTGTTTCTAAACTGATAATCTTTGTACAAATGATCTTTTTGAAGACGCTTGTGTCATTTCCAAGCAGGTTGGATGAAAAATAACTTTGCATCTAAATTTTCCAGGAGTATAAATCAGTTTGTGATTAGCTTCATGTCTTTATTACAAGAGGAATACTTTCACTATTTCACCTCACCTGATGCTGAAAATAGCAAACTTTGATTATTCTTCCTTCAATAGCAACTTCCACATCAAAGAGTGGTGCTAGTTTTCAGCAATCAGAAGAAAATTAGGTTTTTGGTTTTCAAGCTGAGAATAAGTCGATTCCAGTTGGCAGAAGATTTCTTGGTGTATCTCCGCTCTCGGCAGAAAAGCCACTGAAGAATTTGATTCTCGCTTTACAGAGTTCAAGGAAGAAGTCTCCTCAAATTTAAGCTAAAACGTTTCCCATCTGGAAGGGGAACCCACTACTTTCTATGAAGACCTACCGTAGTTAAGCAAGACATATTTTGGATCTTGTTGACATGATGGGTCCCAATGGCGTCTCCTGTTTCCTGCTATGGTTCAATGCGACCTCCTCCTGTAGGGTTTTGTTGCCTCCAACCAAGAGTATCGAGGTCTTCCGTCATGAAAGTGAGTTGAGGAACCTCCGTAGAGCGGCTTGTCGGGGCAGGACTCCTGCAGATTTTGAAAGCATACTGACTGTCAGCTCTATAAAGCCCAGTTAAGTCCCGTCAGTTCTTCGAATAATAACAGAAAAAGCTTCATTGCACAATCCAAACATCTGTTCATCCCCAGTGTTTAAGGTGTTTAAGGTGTGCTTTAGGAGATGTACTTTTTGGTATAACTTATGTCTTTCTCAGACCTGACATATAGAGTTTGATCTAAGAGTTTTGATGCTTGTTCTCAGACTTCAGGAAGGAAAACGTCGACCTCCTCTTCGTTTTTCTTGCCCACCTCGCTCATGCAGGACGCGGCGTTCTCTTTGACTCCTGTGTTTCCATGACGATCTCCAGCCTCCTGAAACCCCGCTGTTTGCGTGCGATCCATCAAGCCGTGCCTTCAAATCCTGTTTGCGTACACAACGTCGCGTCTTACATGTGCGTGTCACAGATTGCTTTAAGCTACAGAGTTTCTGTAAACTCTTCCGTCGTGTGTACACATGCGTGTTTACCAAACAGCTTTAATGCGGCGCAGATGGAGTTCATACATGCTTTAGGTGACCCATGTGGTTGTCTGTCTCAGGACAGATTTCGAGAAACAGAGGGGCCTTCTGGTTTAGGCAGGAAACAACGTCCCACAGCAGTGGATCAAAGCAGGATTTAAACTTTCTAAATCATTGTTCTTATGGTGCTAAATTAGCTCCAGCAAGTACTTTTTTAAAAATGTGTTAGAATAATGGTACAATACTGACAACCTGCACCAGAGGCTGTTCTTTTTACATATACCTTTAAATTATTTTCAGAGAAATGTCATTTGTCATTATTATCGTTTTATTTTATTTTTAAAAAAAAGTTTTTTGGATTTTTTTTTTTTTGCCCTATAGTAAAATGATAGTTTTCAATTCCTTATTGTCACAACCATAAACTTAATGTTGTTGGGTTTTAACATTAACTTAAAGTTGTGCTTAAGTTTGGTGACGTGGAGGAAAATGATAGTTTACACAGTTTTTTAAATTTATTGATTTTTTTAAATTAAGTATACTCTTTGCAGAGTATGTTTCTGCATCTTTGTCCAGATGTTTTTCCACCTTCCTCATTGCATCGTTGCTCTAGCGGTAGGTTTAGAGTAAATATCCCTCAAAAAGGTGAGAAGATGGGAGAAATGTGAGATCTTTTAAAAATTGTTTTGAAAAGATAATAAGGAATAAAGTCCTGAGACGTGGCTGCAAAAACATCTTCTAGACTTTGATTTATTGCCGTTCCTTAGGGCTATGAAAGCAAATAGAGTCGGGGAACTGTGCGTACTAAAGGGGCAGTTTGGATTTTTTGAAGTTGGGTTTTGTCCCGATTTGTCAGAGTGACTTTAGATATGATTAAATTATTATCCACATCAATCATGCAACAGAAAATGTCTCTGGCTGGAAATGTTTAATACGTTTGGTTTAAAAAAACAATTTTAGCGTTGTGAAAGAGTTTATAAAATAGTGTTTACCAATAGCTGTATTACTTTTCAAGATGAAGCCATTTTGAAATGGCAGGGATATTTTTCTCTGACTCTTCATTGGAAACAAATCTTTGAAATCTTAAAGACAGTGTGTGAGATATTCACTTTTTATCTTGTCCCTGTCAAACTTTACTTAAAAAACCACAAACTCACCTTTAGAGCAACTGAGGCGATGCGTCTGCAGCCTCAGTTTTAACCTCTTGGCTACGTCCGTCCTTATCACCTCCACTTGTCACAGGTGGATGTTTTATGAAGACACCAATCCTATTTCTCACTGATATTGTCAGCTCAGGTGTTGGCAAACTGCAAATGCAATAAGACTGCAGCGTAGTTTCCACTTACATACAGAAAATAAAGAAAGCATGGTAAGCGTTTGCAGCTTGTTTTCTCTGTACGAGAATTATGTTAGCTTGATATTAGCTTGCAAAACTGTGTCTGAATAAACCACAAAACATCTGAAGAAATATAGTTGGAGCTGATGGTGACAGGTCATGATGCTTGGCAACCAAGCACATATCAAACAACTCATGCCAGGAGTGAAACACATTTTGACTAGTTTTGCAAAACGATGCGAGCAGCTGACTAAATCATGGAGAAAACGACTCCTGAACTGTTGGACAACCACACACAGACTTTGGGGTCAACAAAATGTTTCATACGTTGCTTTTCCATTTTGGCCTTATTTCTGTTTAACGCCTAACAGGAAAGTGAAATCTTATGCTGATGTGCATTTTTGTGCTCTTAAAATGAGATTTGATTAACGTTGCAACCTGTTTTACCACCAGATCATTTTTATTTCGTCTGAACAGCCTGGACTTTAAAGAAGCTGCGTTTTGTTTTTACTAAGATGGCATGAGTTAACTTATACCAAACAAATGAATGAAGGACATGAGTTTATTTACTGGTTTATATTTAACTCACTGAGAGAAACGCTCTCAGACATTGGGAGTTTGAAGTCACCAGTGAAGCATTTGCTTATGACTGCAGTATTTACTGTAAATGGAAAACCTGAAGCATGTTGCCCAACTTTTGAGAAAATGCATAGAATTTAAGACTCAAACATTACGCTCAGACAGTAGCCAAGTAAGACATGTTTCGTCTTCTCTTGTTATCCAAACGTCGACTCAGCACTTCTTGCCTGGTAGCCATGCCAACCGCTCTTGGTCTCAGACTGAGCAGTGAGAGTAGACGCTAAAGATGTTCCCACTATCTGCCACTGCAGCCTGAACATATTTTGCGTGACGCCCACCGACGCCCGCTCTCACTCCGTGTCGGTATCTCCATGTCGCTGGGTTGTCCTCTGCCTTGACGAGCGGCTGTGACATTGCTGTGGCTTTTCACGTCCAGCCTTCGCAACCCTCGGCCAACTTCCAGAGCTTGACTGTTGTGGGAAAGAGTTTGCGAGTCTGTCCGCTGGTTTCTGCATGCACATTTGACGTGTTAACTTTCAACCCAGGTGCATTACGATAGGTTACGGGAACTGCAGATTGTAGGATAAAGTTTTGTGGTAGAAGATCAGACTGCGGACTCATTAGCTTAGACAGTAAAGATGTTGTCTAAACAGTGTTGAAAATGTGTAAACTGTTATAAAAGTCAAAAATGGCACAGTTGAAATAAATTGTTTGCATTCTGCCAAGAAGAGAGGTCAAGTAGCCAGTGAGAAACATTATTAAACTTTTCACTGTGTTGGTCTGTGCTGTGATGTTCCATCTGAAACTCAAGTTGAATCCTGTTTAGTCGTCTTTAATCAAACTCTATTGCGTTTGACTAGAAGGTCGAAGTTTGTTTTCGACGGTTTAAATGCGAAATCGATGTGGAGCAACTAAACTGCACGAAAAACCTCGATCACAGCTCCACTGTAGCGGACCGGAAACCTCTACAAAAGCAGGAAGTGAACCGCGGCGCAGGGCATTCTGGGTAAATACAACCAAAACAAACGTGTAAATCTAGCGCTGCCAGGAGAAATGGCTTGTGGTCATTTATCAAAGACGAAACAGAAATCCTACAACCGCTAAAACCAGACACCAATCCATTTTTGTTTACATTTCGTGAAGAAGGAAGTTGTGCTTAGTGTCTCCTTTAGAGGTTTTTGTTTTCCTTCCTTCAGTGGTTGTTGGTGCAGCGCCACCACAGGCATACAAAGGGTTTGGTTTGTTTCACAGAGCAGAGAGGCATCTAAAGTAACCCTGTAACTTTTTAATGATAAATAAAATGTTTCTCACCTTCAACCATGGAGTTTGACCTGAAACTGCCCATCTTAGGCCTTGAAAACAAATGTGAAGGCCAGTGGATAGGATAGGTTTTAGTGTATGAACATGTTTAAATATCGTTCACATCTACTGTACACGTCGACGCTGTTTGTGATCCTCATGCCGGACTCATTTCTGTCGCCACGGAGATTTTTTCCACGAAAACGGCCGTCGCGGACATCCAGCGGAATATTGCACAAACGGCGCATGTTTACCAGAGTTTTACGGCGCCGTAAGCTTTATGCCTGTGGAATGCCGCCAGATATTCTGTGATGGATGGCTGTGCAAACAGAGCTGTACAAACAGCGTTGGGCCGGAGCCAGCTGGAGCTCTGCAGGAGACTGTAACATCATTTATCTCCAACCAGGTGTTTTGTTGGCATTTAGGTTTCATACAAAAGGCATTTCAAAAGTTCTTTCTAGGGTGTCAGGTTGAGGGCATGTTAGGTTTCTCGCTTTATTTTTGTCTCTTGTTCGTCTCTTCATAGAAAGCACGTCAAGCTTGAAGGAACACCTTTTGAGTAGATGAACATTTCACAATTTTATCACAAGACTTGGATTGTAAGAATGCGAGTACTTTTATCAGAGGTGGCATATTTGTTTCTCAAACATTTAAATACGTTGAAATGTTTATGTATTATCATTTCCAAGGACTTTAAATGTAACCCTGTGGTTGAACTCAGATGAGAAGTTTGAGCTTTTAGGTAACAAACACTCCAGATTGGTTTGGTATCAAACACAGGATGAACATGTAGGAAAGCAAGTCATGAATAGAGTGTGGGATCTGTGATGCTGTGGGCCGTTCTCTCTACCAAAGGATCTTAAATGCGATGACAGCACTGTCTGTTGTCTGAAGCTGCAAGATGTAATTATCATTTTATGTTAACTAAAAATCCAAACTAAAAAACAAGATTTTGAAACTATTTATTTATTTTTTTTATTAGAAGGTTAGCATACATTACTCTGATTTTACTGGTTCAGCTTAAGTCAAGTCAAAGTTTGTTTATAATAGCATATGTGCAACAACGTCAGCTGACCAAGTGCTCACAATAATCACATCATAGTTAGATAAATGATAAAATAAGAACTAAAATGAAGTTTGATTGAAAAAGATAATAAAACTGGCAGTAAAACACCAAGATTAGAATAATGCGAATGGAAACCAAAACATACTTAATATCAGTTTCAGCAGTTTCCCGTAGTGTGAATCAGCTAAGTCCTAATTCTTCCCTCCCCTTTTTTAGTTTTTGTTTGGCTTGTTCACTTACTTAAACCACCCAACATTTTTTGTTTTCCCTGTGTTTCCTGTCACAAACATACTCCAGGTCACCTTCACCACGGGTCAGAGGTCACAGAGCTGATAGTTTTCACCTTTGTCGTCGCCTGAGGCTTTGATTTTACAACTGCTTTGACTCACAATCAGGCTAATGTAAAGAGTTCGATAGAAGGGAGTGAAAACTTGTGGGAGTCGATGGCGCCGTTTGCATTCCACTGGAAAGCAGATCCATTCTCCCGTCGTTTTCTTCGCCTTCATCCACTTCTCAGCTTTCCTTCCCAACCCTTTCTGTCCATCGCTTCCTTCCTTCCTCCTTCTCTCCATCCATCAATCCATCCCCGCCAGTCACTTCAGACTGTAGAGCAGCTCGTGGATTGACGTACCCTATGGACTGCAAACACGCAGCTTGCATTCCTCAGCTTTTGAAACGCTCCGACGTGCCTGTTCCTCCTTGCCCCGACCAGGTGATTGTTCCGCTGTGTCTCACCGTCAAGGAAAAGATGTTTGAGGAATCTATCCCACTTCTTTCTGTGGAAATTACAGTTCATGGTGTTTGAAGTGAAAGGTTGCCACTGACCCAAAACAGAAATTTATCTTGGAAGACGGGAGGCAGGAAGGACAATGTAGAAGCCTAGCAGCCTCTATGAAGCACTGACATTTAGTATTCACAGCTTTTTATTGAACTGCCCAAATGCTCATTATTACACTTTACATCAGATACAGCATGTAGACCTGTCACAATGACACATCAATTAGCTGCACGACAAATTAAAACGAACTCGGTCATTTCCATTTATCAGTTTTTCTCTTTTTTCTATCAAAAACTGGATGACAAAAGTCTTTAGTCTGGTGCTTAGGTCTCAACTAGCTGGTATTTCTGAAGGACAATTTTGTTTACAGAAACTTTAGAATTCATTTTATTTGTTATTTCTGTTGCTTTGTCTACTTATTTTGATATTCCAGGGTTAAATGTTCATTAGAATTTAAAGTTTATTGACCTTTGAGAATGTCTTCTTGCATAATCATGCCATCACCATCATATTACTTGAGAATGGGCTCAAATCAACAATATTATCGTTTGTCGCAGTAAGATTTGGGACAATTTATCGTCCAGCAAAAAATTAGTTGTCATGACCAGCCTAACAACATGTTGCTCCTTCAGCAGTGGAGTCTTGCGCAGTGAGCGTACACAATGGGTAGGATTATTACAAATTGTAAACATGTAGAGTCTCATGAAGAAGCTAAAGGGGATTTTCAAAGAGGTATTTGAATCTTAAAGACTTTGAGGTCATCACCAAAGAGAGATCATCGGGACATTAGTGGACACATGCAAAAAGCTGGGAATGCCAATAAAGCTTTTGATGAAGGAGAAGAGGGTGAACAAAATTCAAGCTAATTTAGAATAAAATTCAAACATGTTGTTTCTTGATATTATAAGACAGAATTTATTATTAGTCTTTAGAACATGCCTGTGTCATTTTCGTTCAGATTTCTTGGTTAAAATCTACACTTTTAAGGGCTATTAAGATTGTTTTAAGTCCTATTGCATTTTCAAATAGACATCTTTAGCTGTTAGGACTTTTATTAAATCTTGACCACACAGAATATGTTAAATAAGCTATCAGAAGTCTGTTGCAGTCCTGATCCCTTTCTGTCATCACGTTTGCGCCAAACCAACTCAGCTGCTCCGCAGACAGCAGGAAGTAATGAAAGCTCCCTTGACCTTTGACTCTTCTCTGATTCGACACCTTCCTGGAACCTTTTCCGTATAAATCTGGACAAGTCATTCTCTTATAATTGATGTGGTTCCTGAAATGCAGATGATTTGTTCATCGATTCTTTTAAAAGTCATATTTTAGTGCTATCTTCTCTTTTTAGAGAAACAGATCTTTGTTTTAGAAGGATAAAAATGAGTTTCTTTAGTTTTGTTTTTAATTATCCGACTCAACAGCTCATCTCCTAGGAAGCACCAAGCGATTCAGACTCATATATATGACACATATATTATTTTCAGCCGCCCATCCCAGCTTGTCTCTGAATGACTCAGACAGATAAGTGGAGAATCTGGGTCTCCTCTTCCCCGTGGAGCCAGCCGTTACTCCGTCTTGGTTATTTTAATCTGAGAGCGTCCATTACGGCAGACGGAGTCGTCACCTCTCCTAAAATAGGTCTGCCTCCTTTAGCGTGTGTTTATCGGATTTATGCAATCAGCACCCATGTCTTTATCTGCGACTGCCACTTCATGTCACCTCCGTAAGCTTTTGCTCTTTGTATGTTAGGCGTTTAAGCGTCTGTAGCTGAGGGAGCTTTGTCGTGAGAAAAAGCAACGTGTAATTCCTCCAAAGCTACCTAAAAACTCCCATCTTTAAATTTTCCAACACATAGATGTGAAAAAAAAAAGTTATTCTTTACTTTACTTTACAGGACCAGTACTGTGTTGGTATCCAAATAGAAATACTTTAACACAGTTGTTCACATGTAGCATTGAAACCAGATCAGATCTCTGTTGCTTCTGTTAAGATGAACAGAAGAAGCCAATTAAGCCATCAAGTTCATAAACTGGTCTATTGACGACACAGTAACACTACAAATATGTGCAACATTTCATTTGGGAAGCAACAAAATGCAAATTTTTCTTCAGCGGCAAACTTACCTGAGCCGATAGTCTGACTAATTCACCAGATATCAGACTTCTGTTGCTCTGACTAAAACGGTCGACATATTTTGAGCAAAACCTGGAAGCTGCAACTAAATCTAGCAAGTTTTTAATCTCAATATCTGCATATGGGTTGTGTCAGAATCAAACCACAACAACAAATATATTAAGTAGCATTAGAACAGAAAATGTGTATTTAAATCTTTAGCAGCACCAGAAATACAGACGTTCTATTTTAATTACATGAAGTAACATTATCATTTGAAATTTTTCTGTCATTAAAAGAGGTGCACCGATTGCAGTTTTCTGGCCGACTGCTTGTTACCGATATTTAAAAATCAATTAATCAATCAAGTTTATTTGCATAACACATTTCAGCAGCAAGGCAGTTCAAAGTGCTTTACATCACAAAAACACACAAAAAGCACATTGATAGAAAACACAGTCAAGTCTTGTGGCAGTATTACACATCAGAAAGTTTATCAATGTTTCATCTATAATGTTTCAATAGCAACTCTAGTTTTCATAAAAAAAAGCCTGGCCTGCCAATTCCGGTTTTGACTGATATTGTTTTTTTTTATTTTTTGTTTGTTTTTTTTTAATCTGAAAAAAACAAACCCTGAGGTCTGCAAAACCCTGCAAAAAAGTTGCTGACGGTGGGGCGACTATTAACTGGAAATGTGCAGACATCACCAGGTGTTTGGGTCTATCAGTCGCAAGAGGTCAGTGGTTGATTTTTAGACTTTTGCTGATGTGTTTAAGATCTGTGGATCAGATCGACTTCACATTTAAGTTTTGGTCGATCACCATTCTCCCATAATTGAGGAAACTAATAATTCATGTAAAACTGCACTTGTTTTGCTGAGTTTGATCATTAAAGTCTGTCACACCAGTCCATGCCTGGTTCGTATACATTATGCCTCTCTGGTTGTTTAGAAAGGTGCTAATTTGACAACTGGCTGCTCAGCATAACTATGAAGTAACTCTGTCATTGGAACGTCCCATTTCACCTCTAAAAGAAAACGCTTCTATAACTGCATCATATAATAAAGCAAAACAAAATATGTTACTACAATCTCCGTTGGTGACTGCTGGAAAGCACCGACAAATCAAGGTTTATCACCCCGGTTGTGTTTCGTCTCTCGCTGTCGGGAGGCATGAACAGACAAATTACAAATGGGTGGGATGAAGGAATTAGCTGTTGTCATAAACCTGTTTGTGTTGACTGATGGCCGGTTTATGATGTGACGGATGGATGATCCGGCGTGCCCACACCTCCAGACTCAAAACATCCCTCTTGGAGTATTTACCTCCGTTGCTTAAGAATGTTTTGTCCCAGCTGAGCGTGACGGGATGTTTTTGCCGGAATCAGGAGATCGAAGGCGTTTGTACAGAACTCTTTTATACGAACATGAAGATTAAATGAATTCAAATTTGTCATGCATCGCACACAGTATGTTCTATTAGAATGTTTCTTTGGCTTGTTTGTCATTGCAGTTCATAATCAAACTTTTGGGAACAAATAATGAAGGAATTAGAGTTGAAATCTGCTCAAGCTGTGACATTACTGATATAGTTTAGCTGCACCTGCTAGCATTTCAACTACTCGTTACCTATTGCTCTGAACCTGGGTTTGCATTAACTGTTGTAACTTACCCAAAGTTAATTATTATGTTGGCTTAAAATTGGATTTCTGTGAATGATCTGCCTAGCAAGAAGGGAACTACCTCCTTTGTTCAGATTTTCACCTGTGTCGCAATTTTCTTGCGCTTAAAACTTAAATACTATAATATCTGGAAGATTGTTTTATGCTAATTCAAGGCCTGGAAAGTGTCGCTTTATCTATACACATCCTTCTCACACAACATTCACCTCTCTTCCATCATTTCTCCCTTCAAAAGTCCTCACTCTGACTCTTCCTGTTACCCACATGCAGGGAAGGAAGTTTGGGTTTAAACAAAGTATTTGGTTTCTCACAGGCTTTTTAAAACAAGCGTCCTGTAAGCGTCCTTATAGTCACGAAAGTCTAGGAGATTTATGTAGATTGTGGGCTTGCGTGTGTTTTGAGTGTGTTTACGTGTATTTATGTCTGGCCGTCTCTCGCAGCGAGGTTGCATGACGGTGTGTTTGGAAGAAAACTCCAAAGGTTTTGATAGAGTTTACGTGTTAGACTGAAAAAAAACCTCGTCGTCTCAATGCCTCTCGGAAAAGGACTTAGCCAAATTTGTCGTGAGGTTTCCTAGAAAGACCTCAGGGCAGCAAGCTGTCTGCCAAACATTTTGCTTTCAGGAGTTCGTCAGTGGTTTGGTTTGCTGTCTTCATCTTATTGCAACTAAACTGTGGCCAAATTGTAATCCCACAACCTAAATCCACGTCTCAGAATAAAAGAGTGAGACGGGATGAAAGACTCTAGCTTAGGCAAGTCAAGACTCGCAGGGTTTCCCGCAGTGTATTCTTAGCCTGGCGGGTCACCAGGGTTTTTATTTGACCCCCACCAGGCTGAGCGTCATTTGTTTATTTTAAAGAGGGTTTTTTTGTACACTAGTAACAGTGACAGTAAAGATGGATTAAGCTAGGTTTATAGTTGGCAGATTAAAATGGGTGGAAGGGGGTGCGCACCAGTTGCACCTGCCTGTTAGCATATGAGGCTATTATTGCCAAATAATGATTCTTGCTGCAGTCATAAGCAGGTGATGGCAGGACAGGATATGAAAGGATAAAACAGGAAATGACAACATAGGACTGAAGAGAATAATTAAATACAAAAGTTCCTCTACTGAAATGTAATTTTCTTGTATTACAAAATGTAATATTTGTTACTTAAACCTGATAAGTTGTGAAAACACTGGTCTAAAATACTTTTAATAGCTTTTAGGCTTATTGATAAGATCTTTTCAAAGATAAGTCTATCTTATCTTATCCTACTCAAAGTGAATGCTTAGCTTTCACTTTGTAGTTGTCTCACAGGACACATTTCCTGTTTGTTTTTCACCCTTACTAGTTTATAACACAAGCGAAAATATCAGCAGGTCGTATCAAAATAAAGTTATGAGACTAACATCTCATTACCAGAAAAGGCAAGATGTGAATCTATTGAAGATTGTAGCTGTAAGTAAGTTAGCTGTCCGTTTAGGATCAAATGATTTCACATTTTCCGAACTTCACATTGACTGTCCTCTACGTAGTTAAAGCAGGACGGTGAGGCTTTAACTACGAAACTCTGCCTTGGACATAATGCAATATGATGACAGCTGCCTGGTGAAGCCATTGATCAGTGACTTGCACAATTGTCTCCAGGAAGTGTGGAAAGATGAACTCGATGCTCACCTGCCGTTAAATATCTCTTACATTTTATGTTCAGTTTTTAACTGTTTTTGGTCAACATCTTTTAATATAATTTTTGTAACCGACAATCGTTTCACCTCCGTCTCTTTTCCTGCGTTTCCCTTCTCTCGATTTTTTCCCTCTCCCCTTTCTTTATCTTTCCCCTTTTCCTCCACCCCTAAGATGCGAGATTAAGCTCCTCGGGTTCTTTTCTAAGGAGGATTAGCCTGCAAATAAAGAAAGGCCAGCCTCGACAGGAATAATGTACTTTCTGTAGCTTCTAGCTACACTCTGACATGTGTAGTACACACTCACAAATATATAGGGTTTGTCAATTGGCCTCACTCACCACGGCTCCCACTGTCACCACAGGTTTACACAAGTCCTACAGCACCACAGAGATATGTAAAGTGAGATTACCATCACATAACTTTGTCTGCCTTTTCATCAAGAGTTCCCTCCACACCTCCTTCTAAGGCAATTTTAATCTAACTCGTTGTGCTTATCTAACGTAGGCCTGTATTGTCTCTGGTGATGTTTTATTATGAGAGTTTGCCTCTAAAGATAGCTAGACCAAGGAGTAAACAGAGGTTTGTTAGAGGTGGCCTGCCACGACAGATCTAATGTCCGTTTCTCCATATGCGCTCGTACTGTTTGTACGTCTAACGTGTGAATGGGTGTGTGGATTCCTGCTTAAGCTGTGCTGTCAGGTGCACTGCAGTACATAATCGTTAGAGGCTAAATATACAGCAGTTTGAACATCTCATCATGTCATGACTGAGGGAGAACGGGAGCTCAGTCTTCAGTGGAAAATTCTTTGAAATTATTTGGATGGTTTGCTCTGCGTTGCGTCACTGTCGGCGTGTTCTGGTTTGATTTCGGGATTCGTTTTCTAAACTTGGTTGTCGTGATGAATATTCATGTTCATTGGGAGCAGGGTCACCGATTTATGTTTCTGCTGGCGGGTGCTCACCATTCACATCAGGTGACTTATCATTAAAACAATGTCACATTTGCGGCATCGTTTTGCATCGAGTCATAAATATCGGTAGTCTGGAAAACCACACAAAGAATCTGAAAGAGGGACACAATGTTTTAGTATTAATGGTCAACACTATGACAACTAGATGACAAGGTCCAACGGAAAATCATTTCACAGTTCAGTTAAAAGTTTTAATAAAAAAAAAAAATTGGCATGGTAGCAGGCGTGCATGTGGAGTAATGTTGACACACACAGCGAGAGAAAGTTTTTCTCTTGAGTTTTTCTTCACCTGTTTTTTGTTGTTATTTTTCCTTTGCTGTGGCGCACAGCAGCTTCTGAAAGTTCAATAAATGACAAAAGATCGACTGCCTCTTTGGTTTGTTGAACGACGGGATGCAACAGTTGTCAAATAGGATAAAATATTTTAAAGTTTTTAACAAACTACGTCCACCTAGCAGAGGAGCGGCATTTACCAGTATATAAAATTACATATATTACCCAATATAAAGAGGACATTTGTTAAATCCTCATTTGACACCAAACTGTTTCTAGAGTTTTATCAAGGAATAATACACATTTTACCTACCAAAGTGTTGGCAATTTCAGGTTTAAGTTAAGCCATATTTGATAGAAATCGGTTAAGAAATAAGAATACCGCAACCATTTTTGAGACAGATTCCTGCTCATCCTGCATCGGAACGATGAGGTTTTTGGACATAAATCAATGCATCGTAATGCATCACCGGCTATAGCAGCTAATAGGTGCTCACCATGCTTGCAGGACTTGTTGCTGTGGTTTCTAACAAATCACTGAGGAGCGAAGGCTGCCTGGCATACTTGGGTGCTTTGGTTTTGGAGCACGCACAGAATCTGAATCCCTATGATGAATTTGTAGACTTGTAATAAGAAGCATTTTGAATTTATATTCATCAGCATAAAGATGGGAGTTTCTTTACCTAAAATACTTCCCTAGAGTTGTTTCCTAAGCTGCAGCCTTTTACATTTTGGAAGGGCATAAAAATCCATCACTGGCATGACTGTCCAATGATACTTTATCACAGAATCATCTTTCTGGTACTTCTCACACACTGGAGGAAGCCTGTGACTCATCCTTCAAAGTTTCAGGTGTATAGCTAAGGCATTCAGGTTTATGTACATGTAACTCGATGTCAAGTCAGATTTTTGGCATTACAGAATGTGAAGCTAAAAATGTTTGAAATTCTTCCCTCTTCATAGCTGAATACGTAGTTTAATTACCTGCTTTCCTGGCAGTACTTCCATGCCGTCAGGCTTACCAAATTCACCGTTGAGAAATCCACTCTTTTCCTAAGCATGTTGGTGCAGAGTGTTTCTGTAATTTATTGCAGCAGTTCATCGGGGCACATCTTGAAAGAGAGGTTGTTTACAGCAAAGTATTACTCCGGAAAAAGTTGCTGAGTGGTAATTGTTCAACTTATGGGTATTTCCAAAAATAATGAACAACACTGGCAAATCGCAGCAGCACACGCAACCAGTTTTCAGTCGAGCCTAACCGAAAGACGCAGGTCGCTGGCGTGGTTTCCAAACGCTCTCAGTTAATTCAGTTCAGGCAGGCAGATAAACACGAAGAGAGAATGTGTTGCAACACTCAGCGGTTCACCTTTCAGTCACTTCTTATCTTGTGAGATGGAAAAGGCCGTTCGTGTGTGCTTTTGTTGATTTTACAGGAATTTTCAGGCACATGAAGTTGAACTGTTTGCCACAGATTCCGACAAGTTATGTAGTACCTGCCCTGATGACACACAGGGCAGGTACAGCCGATGAGTCCAAGTAATTGTTTAAATGTTTACTTGAATCACTGTTTGAATCCGGGGTCATGATTTGTCATGTTTCACCAACTAGCTCTTATGAATCAATTGAACATATCTTGAGCTTTTACAAGGAAAATGTTGCTAATAGGAAAGATAAAGAGATATGCAAGTCAAGTACACCAGTATTGGAAGTGAGTCTCCGTTCTAGAGCCTGGAAAGGTTCAAGGTACAAATTGACATGAACAACTCTGGAGACCTTTTCTGATGGTAAAAAGTATCTATGGGCATTCATCAACTCGTATAAAGAAAAAAAACACAGCTTTTTGCCTTTCCTAAATAATCGTGAAACAATGTATTTCAAGAATAAGCATCAAACCAATTAGCGTAGCAGGCTGTCAAACAGAAGCTAACACAGATCCTGCTGATACATATAACGAAAAGCTAAAATAGAAGCTGGTTGTACACTTTTGTCCAATAGCACCACTCCTCGTAGCTTTAATTATATTCTTACGATGATATTTTGCCTGTAATGATTGAAGGTTTGCCAGTTTGCAGTGTGTGTCTCTTGTCAGCCTTGCTCACCAGCGTGTACAGGGTAACTGAGATTGAATAATTTCAAAGCTACTATGTGGAAGTCAGTGGGTCATAAATGCTGTTTGTGGTTTTGTGATAGAAGATTTTGACTTTTTCAAGAAGAATAAAGGTATAAATAAATATTGGTGTTTGCGATGAAATAACGAGAACCTTGTCCTGTTATTGTCTGATTGCAACAATAGGACTTCTCCTAACCAGAATGAATGATTTAAAGATGGCAACTTAAGTTTAGGTTTTCCGCCTGCAGCACTTACACTGCTCCTCTTTCCACTTGGGTGGTCCTTGTGAATCTACAGCATGCAGCGCTTGATAAATCAAGCACTCAGCTTTGCACACCGTTAGTCTTTCATTGAGTGTCATCACTCAAAGTTTTTTGGTTATTTTACATTTCTGAAACTGGAATTATTTTCCACTTTCCATTTCCATGTAACCTGGAACCATGAAAATAAAGAAAACATGTACCCTTAGCCTCTGGGTATATATATTATGTAAAAAAGGAAACCACTGACCTATTTAAGAGTTATTTGTTAATCTTTAAACCAAAGTGTTTCAGATTTATGAAGTTGGCCCCTCACAAAGCTCTTTAAAGAGAGTCTGGATTAAAATATGCAAAGATTTAATGGAACTTGACACCTGAAGGGTCGGAGGTACCAGGCTCAGTTTTAAAAAGCGAGCCGGTTAACTCCTTTCTGCCTCATTCATTGAGTGGTTGCACAATGTCTTAGCTCCACAATGCCACCATTCACACAGCCAGCTACATGAGGTGAAGCTAACATATAACTGAAACCCAACCCGCCATGCTCATGCTAAGGCAGCCTAGCTCATGTTCTTTTGCATGCAAGAATGTCAGAAGAAAAGCTAATAATCAGATTATGGAGGAAATATTTCATTGGCTAGATCGGAGTTAGATTTACAGAATAATAGGAGCTCCTTCTTACAAACTATTTAAACATGTGTTGGGTTTCCTTTTGCGAAGCAAATTTTTTTAGAACAAAAAACACAAAAGGTAAGCTGTATAACCAGATGCTAAAGTTTATACTATTTCTGTTAAAATATTGCTCTATCCCTGTTGATGTTCTAACAAAGTGCTTGTATTTTGTCTTGATCTATCACATAAAATCCCACAGTATAAGGGTTGAGAACACTTTTACAAGCCATCACTGTTCAGTTTTGTCCTTCGTACTTTTTCAATGTGCTGGTTTGAAGCGCAGAGACAGAAGTCAAGTTTTGCATGCCACCAAAACCTACTAAGGACTTTTTGTTACAGAAGGTTTTCCGCAGGTCGAGCAGCGCGCTTGCTCTGCAGCCACCAGCCGCTCTCTGACCTACAAAGTCACCGAGTCTGAATTGTTCCCCGGGGGCCCCTTAAGCCCCTTTAACATGAAGCAATGTGCTGTCTGGGAGCCGGTCAGTTTTAAACCTCAAAGAGAACCAAAGATACAGAGTGTAAAAGACTGTGTGTGTGTGTGTGTGCTGCAGGGAGTTAAGGTGTAAATTCAGCCTAAGGTTTTATCATATCTACCTTTCTTTCTGACTCTCGTTGACATTTCTGCAGCTGCTCCTCTGATTCCTCTAGTTTTTTTGTGTGTGTGGGTGTCGGTGTGTATCGGACCCCCTGCAGAGAGTGGACTGCGGTGAGGAAGATGAGCAGTGCATTGTGGTGCGGCGTTTTACCCGCGGAGGGGAAACGGAGAGAATAGCATTACCATTCCAAAAGCCCGCTGTCGAGACTGAAGTGGGTTTAACGCGGTTTCCTACTTCTGATTCTAAACTGCTCTGACCCAACACGAGCATCACTTAACTTCTTTGATTTACAATTAGATATTAGAATGAAAAAAAGGCATATTTCACCAAGTAAAGTTCAGATTTAAAGATAATTGCATAAATCTCAATTTAAAACAAATAAAATCTCAACTAAAATCCCCAATTGCTATTGGTACCAGGGGAATAAGACTAATAGAGACCGCCAGCAGAGGTCCTGTGTTTGCGTGTGAATGTGCACAGTCAGGTCAAAGGTCATTTGCAGCACCAGAGAATCCTTCAACCCGGCTTTGTGTGGCCTTCTCTTTCAGATTCATAAACGCGGTGCGCTTGGCGCAGGAAAACGCCTGCCTTCCCTGTTCATTCCTTCCAAGAGAAGAGCAGTACGTACAGAGAGTGCTAACAGAGACGAAGTGAGACAAACACAGCGAATCAGTGATGTTAAAGTAGAGCAGAGAAACAGGAAAAAACCTGAAGTGAAGTGCAGAGGACAGATTCTTTGTTCATTACACACATACGGGAAGCATTTTTATTAGTCTGTAAAACAGCTGTTGCATATCCGAGTATTTGTTTGTACTTTATCTATTTGTACTTTATCAGAACCTATTTCTGTCTACAATGTGGGGTTATGGGGACCATTGCTCCTTGTGGAGAGATTTTCTTGGTCCCCATGTGGGAAATTGTTGTTTTTGGGTTAGTGGTTAGGTCTGTGATGGTTAGGTTTAGGGTAAAGGTTAAGGTAGGGGTAATGTATGTTATGGTTAAGATTAGGGTTATGGTAAGGGTTAGGCTGTAGAAATTAATGGAAGTCGATGTGAAGTCCCCACAAGTGATGAAAACACACCTGTGTGTGTGTGAGTGAGTGGGCGTTGAAGGGCGATCAAGTCAACAGCCCCACATAAACTCAATTTATTAACTGTTTTGCATCACTATGAAGAGCCGTAAATTACCGGGGCGATGCCGATTAGTTCCCCACCCTTTCTTTCTCTCTGCTCATCTCTCCTTCCCCCGCCCCCGGTTTGTGTCTGTCTGTTCTTTTATTTTTCTCCTTCTGTCTTTATTAATCTGTTAGCAGCAGGGCTCATTTGGAGGACAGCAGGGCAGAGGACATGGACAGCAGGATGAAAGAGGCTAAACTGAAGTGGCGAGCGAGCCAGGGGGGGGATGCAAAGAAAGGATGCGGGGTTTCAGATTAGAGGAAAATAGTGTTTGATATTAGGGATGTGACGATTAGATCCAGCTCACAGGAAGAGACGATGCATGATATGTGATATTGGCAAAATGTTTTATGTTTTTTTATTCACAAAAGTTTTATTCAACATATCTTAGACTGCTTCATCAGTCCAGATGTAGAAGTTTTTGTGTGGGTTTTATTCTTTTGTGTTTTCACAGATAAAATAAAGATTTCGGACATCTCAGACTGAGGCTAAATGTTTAATTATAATCATATATTTTGATACAGAAGATCAAATGGCATCACATCAGTAAAAACTGTGAAGCAGCCCAATGATATCGCACTAAAATGCAGTTCCAAAACTGATGCTAATGTTAGCATTGTTAGCAGCTAAAGGTTAGCTTGACGTTGTGTCCTCACAGTACTTTGCTTCTTTTTCTATCAACTACCCAAAATGCTGCCATATCAATGTTTTAAAATTATGGCGACTCTTTTAGTTCCTATGTGTGTTTATCTACCTCACTCTGTTTATTGTTTCTTTCTTGCATATAAAACTTTTCTAGCATAAACATCAGATTTCACTTTGACGAGTTATGTACTTATTTAGGTACATACTTGGTTCTTTTATGAGTTATTTTATAAATGATGTCATTTCTAACTAATATTTGACATAATTTCTTTTGAGGACTGATAATTAAAACAATAATTATTTTTAAAAACATTCTAATTCATGCCTCTGATTATGAAGTTTCCCTACTTTTCTATTGCAGAAATTAAATTTTTTGACTTGGTCGCAGAAAAAGGTTCGAAGTGTTCGCTGTAACCCAGTATGAGGATTCTGTTTGGATTTCACAAAAACATAATATGAAACATAAACAGCTCAGACAGGAGGAACAAGATAAAAGTTTGTTGCAAAATGTTGTCTCAGGTTCCATCAGGGTAAATTAACGGTTGAAGTGCTTCACCGATGGACCTCCTGGAGGCCTAAGTTTCTTATTAAGTCTTTTGCAACTCAGTGGCACAAAGAGGTGAAGCCATGCGGGCATAAGGTGTTTTTCTTTCCCCAATGTGTATTTTTTTTTAGAGATAAAGTGTAGGAGAGGATTCATTTCACCAAATGAAATGAGGTTAACAGATGGTAGCATTTCTTTGGTTCCTGCTGTTTGCAATTCAGATTTAATTATGTTTTTAAGTGGATTTAAAAAGAAAAAGTCAAATTTTTGATAGAAAGTTTTAATTAGCATGTCTCTTTTTGTGAATATGAGTTTGTGCATGTATTATTTTTTCTTCTGGCTTTTCTCACTGCTTCTTTCTCTTTTTTATTTTCATAAATGTCTCTTTACATGTTACAGAGGGACATGAATACCCGAGTAAAACTGTGCTGAATAAGCAGCGTAATGAGATATGTTTACTATTTCTAGATATTAAAGTTACTGCTCCTAAATCAGTCTAAACACGTCTTTTCTTCAAGTTCATTCACACTTATATTCATAGAAATCGTTTTATGTGAATACATATTAAAATGAAGACATAAGAGCAATAGCTGTCAGGTTCTTCCAAATGATTTTACAATAAATATCCAGAAACATTATTATACATTTAGAATTTTTTAAAAAAGAATAATCCATTGCATCAAGATCAAACAAGCTGCTCTTCAACCTATGTGGTTTCAAATAATCCTCTAGTTTGGATGGAGAAGGCTTTATCTGGCTAGCAGTCGGTTAGCATAGCATCCAGAAAAGCACAAGTCGGCGTGAACCGTAGGGACGTTCAGTTCGTGAGATAAGCGTGTTGTTAAATCTCACACCCACGTCTCTCCCCGTTCCCTCGCTCCTTGACTCCTTTCTCTCACTCTCTCCATTTCCCTCCACGCTCAGTTATCTGCCTGCACATATCTGCTTTGGAGGCAGTACAGATGTAACGATGTGTTAAGCGCCTTTCATCTAAACGCACTGATCTGATCTGAGCCCAGTTCAGCCTGTGTGTATGTGTGTGGGGGTGTGTGTGCGCATTCACAGACCTGCACATCGCCCATTACTCGCTGCAGGTTATTAACATCATTTCAACATATGTCCCCCCTTTTGGACATATGTCAAAGGGGGACATATGTCCCCCCCTCAATTATTTAGGCATTTGGACAGAATAAGGGGAGGCGTGTGTCTCAGAGTGTGGAGGAGATGCTGTTCACTTTGCATGCCTTTATGCATGCCTTGCGGTCGACCTAGAGTTAAAATAACATCCCCTGCAGGTACATTTTGTTTTCTAACTGTTCTCATCTAGATTTTGAGTCTGAAAACTGACTTATTGCATAAACAAGCTTATTCACATGTAATTTTATTGAATTTAATGGAAACGCCGCACTTGTGAAGTTGCGTCTTTTCGTCATTAGCATAGACAACGATTTTGCCCGTGTCACTCTCTGCTCTCGGCCACTCTGCTAACATCAAAGTTGCATCTAATGATAAATTGTTGTTGTTGTTCTTCTTTTTTTTTTATTATAATGATTCGTGCTGACGTGGGATGCGTGTCCCTCAGTACGCGATCTTACAAAGCCAGCGCTGATAAACAACAGGTTTGCACAACTTCGGCGAAGCGCAAACTCATTCACATCTAATCCTGCATACTTGCTCTCACCTCAAATGGCATTGAGCTGCAGTGGTGCAGAACAGTAATTGGATGCGTCTACAGCCAGGCAGATGCCATCATGTCCACACTCCATCAGAGATGAAGTGAAGTGAGGTAGGAAAGAAAAAAAAAAAAGAGAAAAACACGCCAAAATCTGCTTGTGCTCATTTAAACGTGCGACTCGTCTCAAGTGATCGCGTTTGACGCTTCCAGCGAAGATGCCGTATGTGTCAGGGTACAATAAGTGACCTTCCAATTCACTTTAAGGACATTCCTGGGTTTGGATCTTTAAGATGAAAACATGCAGAGTTGGTGTTTGCAGCTGCTATTTGACCCAAGCGGGGCCCACGTGCACGTAAGACTGTCACGGCACTATACTGCAGGACAACACATACAAAAACAGGATTCGAAAGATAAGAACATGAAGCACACAAAACAGGAAATTTATGTACACGCTCTAGCATCCCGTTTTTATTGGTGCAAAGCTAAAACAAACAATCGGTACACCTACATCAAGACAGACCCAGGTGAGAATCCAGACAGGATATCGCCTCCCTCTCTGTCTGTCCAGATTCCAACTTCTTTACCTGGATCTTATTGTTGTTGGCTGGACATCAATGGATGGTGGTATGTTTCAGGAATTTAAACCAGCGACTGGTAATGCAAAGAAAAAACAAAAACCTTTCTCTTCATAATATCCTTGGTGGAAATTCCGTGTCAATACATGAGAGTTTAGTCAAGCAGCCTGGCCGTTGACTTCCTATGTAATTCTGCTCAATTCTCATTTCCCTTCGTCTTTCAATGGGCTTTCTCCCATTGACCTGAATTTCTCCGATTTAATTTAGGTTTTAGGATAGTAGTCTGCTTGTAGTTTATAAGTATCAGCGATGGAAGTGAGCGGAGATGTTTAGTCTGTTTTGGCCACGCTTCCAAATATTGAATAAGTGTCAACAGCCATTTTGTTTGGCTTGGCACGTCTCTCTTCACAGTTGAGGATATTTGTTTACAAGGCAGGCTATTTCCGGTAAGATTCATAGTGACGAACTGGCGTGTTACATACAAAAGGGCGAAAGGTTAACAACTGTGTAATGTTCAAAACTTGAACAGAAACACGCCTCCAGGAACGATCGTTTCTCAACAGCCAAGAGTCCAGACTCTCTGTACGAAGCAAATGAAGCAAATAGCGTTGAACAAAGGTTTGGTTTTTACCAGGCGAGAAGTCAAGTACTTTGTAAAATGATTTTGTTGCCGAAAGTTTAACTGCTTTCACATCCCGCTTACTGTTGTGCAACACGAACTTCCTTCCTTCTCCAGCGTTTATTTGCCCACAGTTCTTGTTCTAATTAAATTTCTCGTCTTTGCTCTTTGGAAGAATGAATAAGGCAAAATTTGCCTCTCTGTCAAATTGCGCCTCGGGGAAAGTGGTTCTGTTTGACAGACGGATATTTAACACGATGATTAACTTGGACAAGTAAAGTAATCACATAAAAATGATTTGTATTTGTTTTATAGGATTTATTAAGACTGCCAAAAATTGAGGTACAACTAATGGTGTTCAGAACGACCGTATGCAAATGGTTGTGGAAATACTGCACTCGTAAACTACATTTTTAATTACCTTTCTATTTAACATTTGACATATTTCTTTTGGCTTTATTGCAAATCTGTTGGATAAAATTGTAACGCTTTTTCACCTTAGTGAAGGAGGATTGTCAAAATAAAAGATATTAGAAACCAGGAGAATTTCCCCAGTGATGAACAATAATGGCTAGTTCTAAAACGAACCCTTTCACTGAACAAAATCACTAAAACATATTGGTATCTTTTATAGTTAGGTTTTGATTAAACATCCTATGTAAACCGGGTGGCACATTCTACCAAAATCTTTTTATTTTACGTCACAATTTTTCACTTCTGTTATTTATCAAGATCCCAACATGTTCTTTGATCTTCCAAGGTCTCGACTAAATGAAATAAAAACAGTCATTCAAGATGGAAGCCCTCTTTGGTGTCTCTTTTGTTTTCCTCAAAGTGGGGAAAAGTTGAGTCCCTACTTTTCTCTCCAGGCCAGTGATCCCAGTGATCCTGATCCCCTGTCCAGCTTCCCAGTCCACTCTACTGGAAGCTCACTTTCATTCACCCTCAGCCCCCCTCACGATGCCGTCCTCCCTTCCTCCTGAGGTCCTTCCTCTCTTTCAGGGTCAGGGATTCAAAGGAAGGGATGAAACGTGAGTTCGAGGAAGGAGGTGGGAGTTGACCAGGCCTCTGCAGAGGCTAGAAGAAGATGTCATCTTCAGTCCGCTGGGTTCTGTCCAGTTTGACAGTTTTGAGGAAACGGTCTTTTCAAGACTGACTCAGTCTGCGTGTGCAGTGTGTAGAAAATGCTACGCTGATTTTTCATTTAGTTTAAGCTAAGAAATACGAAGATAGAAAGCAAAGCATAGCTTTATTCAGATTTTGTTTGAATCTTGGAGGAATGGTTTGAGGAAGCTCAGCCATTTTCTTCCTGTTTGGATTATTTGGGTTTGGTTTTTCACTGAAGGCAAAAATAGTTGACGAGAAACAATGCATACACCATTAAAAATTCATACAGAAAGATTCTAGACAACTGTACTATCATGCAGCCTTAATTTGACAGGTGGAATTATATTTGAGGTACGTTTCTTTGTCACTTAATCAGAGGAAAATATTTTCAATGGATCCAGGCTTTCTATAGGGAACTGCAGCAGCAAACCTAAGAGTTTAGGTTTTATGTCAGAAGAAACTGGTCAGAAAACAAAGAAACTGGGATTAATATTCAATTTCATTGTATATTAATCCCAGTATAAAAGTATAAAAACTTTGAACATTGGTCAAAGTTTGTATACTTTGACCAATGATCAGCTTGTTTTTGGAAATATTCCCACAACCACATTCGGGGAAGACTGCTGTACACACCCAGCTAACGTTAGCCAATTTCCTCATTGATCCATAAGATATTTGATGTAGCCATATTTGTTTTCTTTTATAGCTCCTGATAAAGAATTACTTTCAAAGCAAAAATGTCCCTTTTATGAATTATTAAAAAGAAATAATCTGCTGAAGCTAAATAGTTTCACTGTTTTTAATGTTTTGTAACTAGCCAAAGAAAAGTGACGGCCACTTCATTTGAATATATGTCAAGATTGAATGTAAATAAGCTTCTTTATCTGGCATAAAAAAAAGTTTCATTGATGGATATCAGTTTCATATCTAGATTAAGGAAACACAAACGAATCAAACCCACGCAGTGAAGAACCAGTTGAAGCCCTGGTGTTTCTACGTCTTGCAGTTAGTGCGACTTTCTGGCCACTTTTACACTTTTGTTTTTTCAAATTTTTCTCTTCAGGCGACAAGAACCCAACCCGTGTTTACATCTCAGTGACAACGTGATGCTTGCTCACGAAGAAGAAATAGCTTCAGCTGTCCAGTTGAGCATATTTGTTTGACTAGATTCATAAAATGAGTGTGACACCACTTGCCCCGTTTCTCTTAGCCACTTTTGAAAATGTGAAGGACAGGAGAACATGGCATGTGTATGTTGACCTTATTAGGTCAGGAAATAACTTCCAGTAAATACTTTCTTGCCTAAATTATTCACAGTCAGAGCATTGAATGAAAAGTCAAACAACTGACACAGTGAGAAACAAGGCCAGGAAAGTTCCTTAGTTTAGGGATCAGCGAGCTTTACTTTTCAAAAAGTCATTTTTACTGTCACTTTAACAAAAATAACAATGATCCAGTGCCAATGCACTAACATTGCTCCTTCGAAAACAGATATTTGATCACGTTCTGTTTCTTTTACGGTTAATCAACCAGGATTTTATTATTCCTGTTGATATTTTAGAACAAATAAAGAAAAAACTTTAACATGAATTAGATCTTGTTTTTTATTGAAAAAGACAAAAATGATATATATTTTGACCTAATGACAGGAAATGAGTGAGAAATAAAAAAAAAATAGGTTTCTCTTTCTCCTGTTAGCATCATCCTGCTGTAGAACTTTTATGCTGATTTTGCGTGAAAATGAAAAACAAATCAGCATAAATTAGACGCATGCAGACATTTTCCCTTGTTTAATTTTTTTACCACACATGGAGATGGAAAGGAAGTGTGCTAAACATTATCCGGAGCTCACTGGTATGAAATCCTGAGCTGGGATCAAAACAAAACTTCCTTCATAAGGAAAATATTTACTTTTTCCTATTTTTCCTAAACTCTTATGTTTAGAGGGAACGCTAACTCATCCTTACTTTGAAACACAAAAGAATCTTCTCTTCAGCACGAATCTCATTTTTAGAGTTCTATTAGCCAAAATGTTGAAAACGACTTTTTTTTTTTGCCTCTACAATCCCAAGTTTTTGATTGCAGCGTGTGTGACCTCAGTCAGTAGAAATACCACTGCGACGCTCAGTGTGAGGTCAAGATAAAGATCTCTGTGATTATACAATTACATTCACCCAACTTTTCCAGCATTCGGTTGCAGCTGGCACAGCGGTTTAACAATCGAGCTCCTTGGTACGACCCCCCGATGGGTCTGTTAGGGTGCCGCGTTGCACTCACTCCGGTCCAGGTGACTTACAACTGTTTTCGCTTGCTCAATCAGCGCATGCCTGAGCTCCGGGCTTGGGAATACGGCAGACGGAGTGGCGTTGCGCGATGGGATTGTTTACGGCCTCGTCTGGCTCCAGAGCGTGTGTTGAAGGAAACGCTTGGATTCCGCGTTCATTTCGGCGCGCTTGGATACAGAAGACTGGTTGTTGTTAGTAAATCCTGCTCATATAAAGGAGTAGAAGACGGCTGAGAGTCACTCTGCTGAGAAACTGCAGACGTGCATCACGGTCGGCTTACAGCGCGAACCAGCGTCGATGCCTGTACTGAGAATTTATTTCCACAACTGGGTTTTTTTTTTGTTGTTGTTGTTGTTGTTGTTGTTGTCGCGCAGGAATGTTGTTTGACACCCCCAAGGCCCACCGACCGCACTTTTCAAAACCCTTTGCATTAACCTGTAGCATCACAGGAAGCTGCTGTACTGACCTGCGGACCTAATATGTTTCCATTCACATTTCCCTCTCCCCTTTTCATCACTCGCAGGCAGTCGACTGTCTCTGTGCGCTTTGAGACATCAGATATGAATCTTTCGGAGATAAAAGGAAGAAAATGAGTGCGAGCTTTGTTGTTGTTGCCGTTACTGCAGGGGAGATGTTGTCTGCGGTATCCATGCTGGTGTTTTTATTAATAATAAAAGTATGTAGACGCCAACGCACCTCCAGGGAACAGGGACATTGCCAGTTTTCCGTCTTGTGTTTGGTGTTACTCTGCTGCAGCATGCTAAAGAAAATCTGTGCAGACGGCAGTCTGGATGTTTCCTTTCTTGTTTATAGAAATAAAGACTTGACAAACTGAAGAAACAGAACAAATGGAAGCCAAATTTAGGATGGAAAGAGTTGATTCTACTCTCCCAAAGTGTATAGAAATGCATACAGAAGTGTCTCCACTGTTTCTGAAAATCTACGATCTCAAAGAAGCTCTTCATATCCCGCCTGACTCGGTCCGCGGTGGTTCAGACCCTCATGTTCTTTAAGGGATGGCTTTTAATTCATTCATCTTAAACTTCCTTTTCAATTCTCAGTCTTTAAGTTCAGACCGGCGAGACGCAGGAAACGTTTTCCAAAACCACATGAAAACAAAAAAAGAGTCACCGTCAGTGCTTTACTTTCATCATAAACCACAACCGCAGCTTCCCCTTAGATTTATCTCATGAGCTGCTTCTTTAGATGCTACACATGCAACATAAACGGAGGAAGCTTTACGCTGATGAATGGGAATTCCAGTTTCTTTTCATGTGTGTGTGGCAATCATTTTTTTCCCTGTCTTTTTCTTAGGTGAAGGTTGTGATGAATTATTGTGAAATGATGAGATAGGGAAAGACTCAGCAGATAATCTCCAGCTTTTCATTTTCTTAATCCTCCTCGTATACATCATGTTGAAGCCTCAGGCTTGTGGCCAGATTCTCCTGCCTCACATGAGCGTTTCTGCAGATTATAATGTTACCTTGACTTCTCCTAACTTTGCCAAGTTTTAATCAGACACTTTATGAATTTACACGTTTACAGTCTTGTGAAGATGATCTGATCTCAGTAGTTCACAGCTGTTGTTGCCTGAGGAAACCCGATTGACCAGTTCTGTTGAAGATGCCAAATAGTAGAATTCCTTTATTGCCATTGCACAAGAAAGCACAACAAAATATAAAATATAGCAATTCTTGATGGTAGTGGAAAAAGAGTAATAAAAAATATTTAAATAACACAATGTAAAAATAGTAAATATAATGATAATTTTAATAATAGCAAGCCTTAAATACAATTACAAACTGCTCTGTCTTCAAAATAAAGCTGCGTATCATCAGCATAGCGGTGGAAACCGTTGGCCAGATTCCAGTATGCATGAATAAAAGATGTGGGGCCTAAATATGAGCTTTGTGGAACTCCTTATCTCACTTTGTATTGTTCAAATAGTGCTTTGTGTTTACTAAATATTGTCTGGATGCCAGATATGATTACAAATGAATGAGTGAATGAATGGACTGCCGTTACGTTCCCACAGTTTTTCCTTTAAATAAAAGTAAGTCATAAATGTAAGCAAATAAGAAACTAACAAGTTTCTCAAATGTCCACTTCAGCCTGATGTACCAGACTGAAGTACGTCAGGCTGTTCAGTTGAACGACTCCCCATATTTAATGTTTTTGGGACATCTGTCCAATGTTTTGATTTAATTTACATGTCTGCTTAGTTTGCGCATTTATTTTGTGTCTGTTAATTATTTAACTAACACTGATAATTGGGGTTGCCCCAACTAACTGATGGGGTTAGGAGACTGGAACAACCAATTTTCAGCCTCACCAGTTTGGACTGGTTTTCTGGTCCGCCGAGCTGGTGGGGAAATGCAAGTAAAGTTTTCACAGTTTGATTGTTCCTGTCATGATAACACGTTTTTCTGGACAATAAATTGTCCCAGTTATTATTGCAGTAAACGATAATGTTGTTGTTCTGAGGCCATTTTCAAGCAATAAGATGGTAATGGGGTCGCAGTACAAGTAACGTCTAACGAACATTTAACACTAAAACTGGAAGATATTTTAAATGTCCAAAATAAATGAAAACCTGAAACAACAAATACAATGAAAACTGAAGACTCTAAAGAAAAATGTCTTTGGTAGAAAAAGAGAGAGAAATTAGAAAACCATGCAAATGGAAATGATCAAACTAGTTTTAATTTATCATTCAACTAATTGATTTATTGTGAGAGTTTGATAGTTCCACACCAGTTGCTATGAAAGAAATTATTTCACTATTTAAAATGTAAATAAGTTGTGATTTGCTCTCACTTTGTTGTTTTTTTCTTAACTCACATATGCCATCTTTTATTTATTTATTTTAATTGTCATTGAGCAGTTAAAATCTGACCTAAAAAGATAAAAAAAAAAAGAAAGAAAAAAAGTCAATAAATTAAATTACAGGCCTTCCAAAAATCAGCATCTGGTTCTGGCCGAGAAATTAAACCAGCGTCGGATCTCCACAATCCAGAAAGCGTCATCAGTAACTGAGCATCCGGTGGACGGTTGCATCTTCCAGGCCCGTCCTCGAGCCTCTGTGACATTCCTTCCCACAGCCCCTTTTCTGTCCTCCCCATTCACAGCTTCAGGATCCATTTTGCTGCCTTCCATCAAAAGTCTCACGGTCTGTAGGTGCCGCCGTTGTTCTCCTGGCAGCGCGGCCTCTTTTCTTTTGCTCTCCGAGACGCGCGGTTTCACGCAAGCGCATTCACACGGACGCTTATGGGGACGGAGAGCCGGGGCCGTGAAGTGAAATGGGCGCCAGAGGGAGAGAAAGAGAGGTGGGTCGGATCACAAAAGAAGGAGCGTCAGGGTGATATTTTAACCTCTTTGAGAGCAGCTCAAAGGAGTGGAGGTGGTGGGGGTAAAAGGTCCTATACCATAGCTGGGGGTGTGTGTCTGCCTGCAGGATACTTATATGTACACATACTTGGACCTTGGTAACAGTATAGGGTTTTTTCTTTTGTCTCTGCTGTGATTTAAATGTTTCTTCTTTAAAGGCTCCCACATAATTCTGTCTTGGTAGAAGGCAACATTCTTTCCCTTTTTCTTCTATCTCACTGCAATATAACACAATGTCAGTAAATACTTTTAATTTCTACTTGAGCACTACATATTGTCCAAAAAATTGGATAAAGAGACGGACAAGGAGTCTTTGAGTGAACATTAAAACAGATTCTTCCTGTTTGGGAAGAATCTCAAGGACTCGCTGAGTTACTGAGAGCTGTTCAGATTGAAGGGCTGGATGGAAGCAGCGTTCCTCAGAAAGCGGTTTTACGGCTCGTTTCGAGCCTCGACCCTGAACCCGCTACCATTTATAGTCATGTGGGAAACACCAGACTGGCCAGACGATTTGTTGTTTTTTTTTGTTTGATTTTTTCTGATATGTGCTTCAACTGGTTGAGTTTCGGAGAAGGAATATAAACGCGATCTAGGCGTAAAGGCAAAGAAATGATGCAGATGTCGGCAATGCGCTGCTGGCCTGTTAACCGAGCAATTCTTACCGTGTCACGGGATTCGCCATTCGTAAGTGAGTTACTTTGTGAATGAGTCATGATTTTTAATACACTGAAATGTTGAAGCTACAGCCATGGAAAACGTTTGATTTACATGTTTAAAGTGCAGAATTACGTTTCATCGTTGCTTCATAAACAGGATAATTCCCAGATTTTTTAAGGAAACATGATGTGGAATGTAAGATGGCTTTCCAACACAGCAAAAATAAAATAAAGCCAGCCAAACTGAACCAAAACCGTGACCCAAAAACCAAGGACCAAACCAAACTGTGGACCAGCAACTCCTGAAACGGAAACTCAAAAAAAACATGAATTGAACCAAAAACAACATGGCCTCAAAACGGTGAGCCAAACCAATTTGAAAGATGCCGCCCCGGAACTGAACCAACCCAGTAACCATGACCCCGAAGTGATAAACCCAGCTGAAGCAGAAATCAAGAACAAAGATGAACCCAAAACCTTCACGTCGGCGTTAAAACCGTCCATGAACCGAACGACCCTGAAAACGTGAACCGAGCCTCAAACTTCATAAACCATATTTATCCGTCTGACAAAACCATATATTTTACTCTCCCCACTCTCCAGCGGTTGAGCTGAGTAGACACAATTCTGGATGTGTGAACAAATTCCCAGCCTTTCCGCAGAAATATTTAGCAAAAAGACTTTTTATGAACCCACGAGCAGCGACTTGTAGTATGAGCTCATCGTCTCTGGTGTTGCTTTCAGCACATTTGGAGTCTGCAAATCACTTTTATGAATTAGGCCTCTGGGCTTCAGAGAGCCTTTTCATTTTGACTGAAATCATTCAGTAAGGTTTCTGCTCAGGAATCCCGTTCAGCTCAAACGATGCTGTGATGTGCCCCACTATGACCTACGAAGACCCCAACTCGCCATTCGATCCTCTCGGCATTAAAACTGTCCCGACTGTTAACACCTTTCAACATTTTAGAGCAAACGCAACTCACACTAACAGACTATTTCCTGAAATCAGTAAATGCCTGCTGTCGTTAAAAAGGGCAAAAGTGAACCCTGCTGCTCCGTTGAATTCCTGTGGCCCAATTACAAAGCCATGGGGTCTTCCAGGTGTTTGGATCTTTTGAGGGAAAAAATCTTGAATTTGAGGATCAGATGTTATGAAAAGATACACTTGACCATCTGCTTTTGCCTCCACATCACCTCTTGCGGTCAAAGCCGGTCCTCGAGTCCCAACTTCAGCTTCAGGTGGCAGAACTCCAAGGTTCTGGCTGATGAACACGCCTTTAGAAAGGGCATGTAGGGATGACCCAAATCTCTCCTGTGGTTTCAACATACAAGACTGCACAGTAGCCGCTCCGCCAGAGGGCTTTGAACTCATAGCGAACATTTTGTCTGTTTTAAGTAGAAGGTCGGCGCAGTCACGGCAATAAGGAACCAGACATGAAGAAGAAACGATGCGGTGCAAACAATGGCTCTAGAGGGGAAACTTTAATGATTGCTGTCTGGAGGGATGGGTGGGCTTTTTTTTTTTTTACTTTTGAACCCACAATTGAAGACTCATCCCATTAGAGGTTTGCCATGTTCTGCAATTATGACCTGACTCAGAGAAATAATAGAGAGGAGGTTAAGTTGGGGCAAACCGAGGAATGAGGCAAATGTCAGGAGGAATAGAAGCCGCCGGCAAGGATTTCATTGAAGAATTAAAAAATTAGAATAAGTCAGCAGTTTCCTTTCTACTTTTGCAAAACATTTTTAGCATTCAGGATCACCTCATCCTGTTAGCACCTATTCCTATTTGTTTTTAGCATTTACCTAAAATTTCTCCACTAAATTTGAAGTTAGCAGAGAACTACGGGTCAAAAACTACATTTAGTTCGGTTGTAGCTGAGTTTCTTCATGTTTTGTTACTGAAATAAGTATTTATGACTTGTTTGTTTGTTTGTTTTATGGAGTGGTATGATCGAATACTATTGCTTTTCATGACATAAATTCACTTATTTTATTAAATTTGCTGCAAATAGCACTCATGTCAGGATTTGGAACATCTCATCGTTAATTTATTAGATCAGACAGTCGTCAGAGCATCACAGTATGAGGTAGCCAAAAAAAATGGATGTGTAGCAATATTTACAACTACAATTTATCAAGCAGAATTGGAAAGCAGTCATTCAGAAAGAGTGTAGGATTATTTGATGAGGAAAGCTAGTCAAACACTGAGAAACCAATGAAAGAGTCTGGTTTATCACATTCTTAGAAATGATTTAATCACAAACAAAACTACAAAATAATTAGCAAATTTTGATGTAGTGGTATTGAAATGTTGCGATAATCACTCTACCATTAAATGAAGAACAACAGATTATGCTACAGCCACCAAGAATCTGTCAGTGTGACGGGTTGGGCCTGAGGTGGACAACTAAACCAACCCGTCACACTCACAGAACATGAGCGTGTTGGGCTCCAGCGCCGGAGTTGTGTTTACTTACGGCCAGCGCATGTGGAATTCAGCAGTATGCGCACATGGGGCGCATCGCCGATGCACTCAAACACACACACACACACATGCACAAATTAGACTTGAATAAGTACAAATTGAAGCGAGGTTCGTCAATTTACAAGCTGAAATCCTCCTTGTGTTAGAAGCCTCATTCCCCCCCCAATTCAAACACCCTATGCAGCCATATTGTTGTTCAAAACAAATAAAAACTTCATTTTTAATCTTCCAGGAAGCGTCTTAGTTATTTTTATATGCTCTTTTATAACTAACAAGCCCATTTAAATTAGTCTATGGATAGTTCAGGTTATCTCCAAGCATTGTATGTATTATTTTTTTCATATTTTCTTGCACATTTTGATCAAAATCCTGTCATTCGTACCTGAAAGAACAATACATTTGCTTGCAAAAGGAAACAAAAGAAATCTCAAACTTCTTCACGTTTTGTGACAATATTGGAATGTTGTGCGACAGAGCAGCATAAAACGTCGCACTGATCAAAAACGAGGAGGAAAACGCAGATACACGTTCTACTCTGAACGCACCATCCCCACACTGCAAAACAGTGGCAGTATCATGCTGTGGGGACGCTTTGTTGTTTTTTTTTTTTGTTCCAGTGGAGCTACAATTAAATGGTGTAAATACGAGAAAAGTCACGATGATGACTGACATTTGAAGATCTATTATTATCCCAGCTGAGTGACAGGAACCGATTGAAATCTCTCAATCTGATGCCTTATTTCCTAACATGGTGGTTGTCATTTAAATGCAGTAGATAACGTTACCTTGAGCCTCCAGTGTGAATCAGTAACCCAAAGAGCAGCCAAGCCGCCCTGAGGGCCCAAAGTGATACCATCACATGATAATGGAGGTCAGGATGATGATAGTCTACACTCACAGATCTTTAAACTCTTAATTCTTTATATTCTATAAATCGTCTTCAGAGGAATGCTCCTCTTTTTTTCTGTTTGAGTCGCTTAAGTCTGACTTCTGAGTCAATCAGGCATAAAAAAAAGGTTGTTTAACCTCAAAGAAAGTTTGAACCTGTGTTTTATCCTGTCTCTCTTTAGACGATCTTCATTTACTCTCGTTCTACTTTTCTGAACCGATCACCGACTCTTGCTGTCACAGTCAGGTAAAAGAACCGAGAAGAAAGTGATTGGAAAAAAAACAGCTAATTTCCACAACAACAATAAAAGAGAGAAAATAAATAAACCGTGAGGGATCTTGGAAAAGTTTAGAGAATGAGGCATGAAGACGTCTTTGCGTTTGCTCTTCCAGGAGCCACACTGTCTCGCAGTGTTTCAAAGAAATGTTCTGGACTGCGTTGTGATTCCTCATTTCTTTCTCGCTCAAAGTAACAAAACAAAACTGCTCAGGTCAAGCAGGATCTTGTTTCGACGCATTTCTTTCTTTGCTTTTTTTCCTACCTCTTTCTGATTATTCCTCCTTTTTTCCCCTCCCTCATTGCTCTGCCTCCTTCTGGATTATTTTTACACCATCATTAGTCTCACCTGTCCGGTGTTACGCCCTGCTTTCCTCCCAGCTGGCCTTCACCAGGGTCTTTCTGGTCCCATTACGTCTTTTATTGCCCCGGTCGATTTTCCCTCCATTCTTCACACCCATTATGCCCTCCGCTTCTCCTCCATCACCTCCTGCCCCTCCAGGTCAAAGGTTTCTTTCAAATGAGTCATAAATATAATGTAAAATTAGCAATAAATCATGACATTCAGGCATAGAGTTAGAGTGAATAGATCTTATTGTCGCCAATGCTCGATCTAGAATTTTTTTCAATATCGACGCCGATACAGATATTAGTATCGGATCGTTGCATCTCTGGTTTAAGGTTTGTGGACTTATTGTTTTAAAAAGCAACTAAAAACAAATCCTTTTGTAATTGCTGTTGATAAACTAGTTCAATGGGTTTACCGTAATTTCCGGACTATAGAGCGCACCTGATTATAAGCCGCACCCAGCACATTTTAAAGGGGAAACCCCTTTTGTACATACATAAGCCGCACCGGTCTATAAGCCGCATGTGCCTA